>CAUYRT010051858.1:0-150696 GCA_963574885.1 Lepilemur ruficaudatus | reverse complement strand
TCTTCTCAATACGATTTTACAAAATTGTGTAAGCTTGTGATCACATACATGAGGGAGGAGTATCTCAAGTTCACTGACAAGGTGAGCAAAGATTTAAGTGGTAGCAGAGGTGCGTGTTGGAGAGGAAGGGAGCCAACATCTCTGAGTTCCTGTTTTAGTAGGTATTTAGTGTTGCGTATTTTAGTACTTGCAAGAACCCCCCCGGGGAGACATCTCTTACTCCTATACTGATTCATATGTTGAGATTCAGGAAGGTTGGATAAATTACCCAAATTGACAGTGCCCCAATTTAATAATTGTTAAATTATAAAGCTGGGACATATATCCAGATCTAATTAAAAAGCATGCCCTGGGCTCACGCCTGTAATCCTAACACTCTGGGAGGCCAAGGCGGGAGGACCGCTTGAGCTCAGGAATTCAAGACCACCCTGAACAAGAGTGAAACCCCATCGCTGCTAAATATGGAAAAGACTACCCAGGCATAGTGGCATGTGCCTGTAGTCCCAGCTACTTAGGAGGCTGAGGCAGAGCGATAGCTTGAACCCAGGAGTTTGAGGTTGTTGTGAGCTTGGCTGATGCCATGGCACTCTAGCCCAGGTGACAAAGAAAGACTCTGTCTCAAAATAAATAAATAAATAAAAATCATGTCCTTTACTACTCCACATAATGGTCTAATGTACAGAAAGTAAAACAGACTGTCAGCTCTTCAAAAATAGGGGCTCTGCCCAAAACGCTATTGTGTATCACTACGTCTGTCTGTCTGCATGTCTGTACATATGTATGTATGTATCCATTCATTCATTCATTCAAGCACGCATTCAGTGTCTCCTCTGAGCCAGGCACTGTGCCAGGCCCTGGGAATACAATGGTGAACAAGACAGACAAGGGGCCCTCAAGGTACTCACAGACTACAGAGGATTGCAGAAAAACAGAAAGACAATGATAACAGAGTGTGGTCACTGCCACACAGGGGGAGGAGGGGAAAGGTGCCAGAGAAATTGATTTTCAGAATCTGGGGAGGTGGGGCTGAGCGTGGTGGCTCATGCCTGTAATCCTAGCACTCTGGGAGGCCGAGGCAGGAGGATCACTTGCGCTCAGGAGGAGTTCGAGACCAGCCTGAGCAAGAGTGACACCCTGTCTATATTAAAAATAGAAAAATTAGCAGGACATCTTGGTGTGCACCTGCAGTCCCAGCTAGTTGGTAGCTTGAGGGACGAGGATCACTTGAGCCCAGGAGTTTGAGATTGCTGTGAGCTAGGCTGACACCATGGCACTCTAGCCTGGGTGACAGAGTGAGACTCTGTCTCAAAAAAAAAAAAAAAAAAAAATCTTGGAAGGCCACTCTAAGCAAAGGCCTCACAAACAAACATGGGTTATCCAGGTGCTGGAAATTGGGGGGTGCTGCTGCATGCAGAGAAGGGTCCTGGCAGAGGGTCCTGAGTGAGCAAAGGCCTTGAATGCAGGAGAGAGCAGCACTGAGAAGGTTGCAGTGATGGTGGAGAGAGGAGGTGATGTTGTAGAGGAATCTACAGACATGTTTAAGGGATTAGAAAGAGTAGGATCACGTCTATACGCAAGGACAAGCTCTCTGAGCAGAGGACAGGCAGAGGTGAGGTGGGCCAGGCACGAGTCAGGAGGTGAGCTAAGAGAAATGACGGTAGTCTGCAATCCTAGGGACTGGGAAGTGGGAAGGCCGAGTTTGGGGACAGGAGATGAGGGAGGAAAAGCACACTGTAGACTACCAGGAAGGTTTGTTAAGTTTCTTGGGAATATTAAGAGGAAAACACTAAAACAATTAATACAGGTCAAATCCCATCACACAAAACTTCAAGGGGAAATAATTCTAAATGACCATTCTCAATGATGAAAATGAAGATTTATCATGAGTGCCAAAGCAGAGCTCTTCCTTTGACAAAAACTGCAGCACCCTGGCCGGGCACGGTGGCTCACGCCTGTAATCCTAGCACTCTGGGAGGCCGAGGTGGGTGGATCGCTCAAGGTCAGGAGTTAGAAACCAGCCTGAGAAAGAGTGAGACCTCGTCTCTACTAAAAATAGAAACAAATTAATTGGCCAACTAAAAATATATAGAAAATATTAGCCGGGCCTGGTGGTGCATGCCTGTAGTCCCAGCCACTTGGGAGGCTGAGGCAGGAAGATCGCTTGAGGCCAGGAGTTAGAGGTTGCTGTGAGCTAGGCTGACGCCACAGCACTCACTCTAGCCCAGGGAACAGAACGAGACTTTGTCACACAAAAAAAATATTATAATGAATGAAATGTTTATATCCCCCTAAGATTCATATGTTGAGACTCTAATCCCAATGTGATGGTTTTTGGAAATGGGACGTTTGGAAGATAAATAGGTCATGAAGGAGGAGCCCTCATGAGTAGGATTAGTGTCCTTCTAAGAAGAAGCCAGAGAACTAACTCGCTCTCTTCCTGCCGTGTGAGGATACAATGAGAAGCCGGCAGTCTGCAGCTCTGAAGAGGACCCTTAGCAGAGCCCAAGCATGCTGGCACCCTGATCTCAGACTTCCAGCTTCCAAAACTATGAAGAAATGTCTGTGGCTCATAAGCCACCCAGTCTATGATGCTTAGTTATAGCAGCCTGAACTAGACAAACATATGGTCTTCAGTGAGATGAAGGAAGAGTTCCCAAATCTCCTTAACACAATTTGCCTCTGACTCAGAGAACACAATAAAGAGTTGTTTCATAAAATGTTACTGACTTCAGGGTTTATGGTGAACTAGTATATTTTTACAATTATTAAATAGAAGGCCTATCTTTAATTACTGGGCAGGAAATAGTGTAATTGTATCGTATTTCATAAATGACTGGCTCATCATGGCATTTTGGAGCTTTATTTAAAAGACTTTTGAACTTATCTTCTTAAGTGTATTATGTCAATATTCCAATGTCAATTTGATACATAGAATGTTCTGTTTTATGAATGAACCCTCAATGTATTAGGTTGTACTACATTACATTTTCATTCTTGGCCAGGTGCAGTGGTTCACATCTGTAATCCTAGCACTCTGGGAGGCTGAGGTGGGAGACCATTTGAGCTCAGGAGTTCGAGACCAGCCTGAGCAAGAGGGAGACCCCGCCTCTACTAAAAATAGAAATAAATTAGCTGGGTGTGGTAGCACACACCTATAGTTTCAGCGACTTGGGAGGCTGAGGCAGAAGGATTGCTTGAACCCAGGAGTTTGAGGTTGCTGTGAGCCGGGCTGATGCCACGTCACCCTAACCCAGACAACAGAGCAAGACTCTGTCTCAAAAAAATAAAAAAATAAATTTTCCTTCTTATCAGTCCAAGTGGTTAAAGATTAGCACCTTCATATGTTTCAAATCTGATCTTTACACACTTTTTTACCCTTTTCTATTATCAAGAGGGGTTAGCTGTGGCCACTCAATCATTAAGTAAAATGCTTAAAGCAAGTAACATCCATATAGCATATATACCATTAAATACTTATTAAAAGTAGTTTACCAATCTATAAGAATTAACTTTACACAGGGGCAGCTGGGTAGGTGAGAAGTCCACAAGTATGATTGTGTATATATTTAAGTTTGTGATTTTTCACTGGAATAATAAAGACTGGTCTGTACATTCTGTGTTTGAATAAAACCCCAAAGGGCAATTGCTGAACACAAATGATCTATTTATTAGTCAATGCCTTTCATAATAACAGAGAGGAAAGCTACTAAAAACTGTACATCAGCAAACCCTTCAATAGAGTATAGGAAAAAACCAGGCTCTCCCTGAGAAAACAGGAAGATTCGTGGACTTTAATCTGAGAACCTACTTTGTCCAGATGGTTGAGATGCAGGCACACTGGACCCTAGCGCCTCTAAGATCCAGGAGGAAGGTTAGATCTGCTGAGGGCACAGGTCTCTGGGGGCTGAGGAATGCCACATTTTGTCATTAATAGCTAGAATAGCAGGTGTTCCATGCAATCATTGGGTAGAGACACTTGCCACTTTTATCTACTAGGAATTATATTTATGTGAAACTCTATACTTGTTTAGCAGTACAGGTAGCCTGAATTTCTAGATTTGTTCTATCCATATGTGCATTCTTAGTTCTTGAAAACCCTGTGAAAGAAAAAGGAAGTTTATAAATACAAATTAGAAGTGATCGTCCTTGGCCGTAAAGGACTTCTTGGACAGAAAAGATGAATATACATGAAAGAATTAGAGAACACATCTTCTTACACAATCCCCTTCCTCCCTAAGGGCATTCCTTATTACAATACACTTATATAGCACCTCCTTCCCAATAGCCCAAACACCGTCTGTGGAACAAACTGCTGAATAAATACTTCTCACAATCCCCTTTTAACAAGTGAGTCCATCTGGAAAACCAATTCAGGTCCTCCATTTTAATCAAAAACGTATCTGATTTGGGGATCTACCTTAATCTATTTTTTTTATGGTAGGGCAATAGCTGAGAAATTAAGAAAATAATGCTAATGAAAACTAATACTAATGCCAACTCCATTCCCATTCATTGAGCCTACCACGTGCCCTTTAGTTAGTGTTTTAGATGTTTTCTATACCTCTGTAATCCTTACTGTACTGCTTGCCAGGTGCTACTCAAAGAAGACATTTGCTACTCAGAGAGGCACAGCTTGAATAAGCAACTTGCCAAGGTGACAGGGCAGTGGGAACCTCGAGTCCATCTTCTGTCTACTGCCCCAATTCATTTCTCAAATGTTAGTCACCAGAGAAGCTAGAGATTGGAACATGAGAATTGTTTGTTTGTTTGTTTGTCTGCAAGACCATGAAAAAGTTTGACCCACCTTTCCTACCGAAAGTTTTCAAAGTTTCTAGGGAGATCTACAAAAATCCACTGGGAATTTTAAGTGCTGATTCAGAAAAGAAAAACACACAGTACAACTACCACCCGGATTTACCGTTATTACTAGTGCGCTCCCTCCCTCTGCTGGGTCATGTGGAACTGACCATGTTCTCTTAGAATGTTTTCCTGAACCTCAGGCTGTCTTGTCCCCAGTGAAGTGCTCTTCCCCCTCCCCCCACCCCAGTCTCAGATCCTCAAAGGGCCTCTAGGTCTGTGGCACATCCCTCTCCTCTGTGAGCCACGAACATCTGCTCAACCAAAGCCCATTTGTGCCAGGCCCTCAGGCCACTGGAACATTGACCACCCCCCCCATCCTTCCCTCTCCACACTTGATTACAAATATATTTTTAGCTCTGTGGATCATATTTTTCAACACTTCAGTCATTTGAAGGGCTCTGCTTATTTTCCTCCTATTTCTCCATGTTGTGTAATATTCCTTTGAGTTATCTTTGTCCAAGGAACTCCAAGAACTTGATGATTCAGCCCTCCACCCACACACCCGCGGGAGGCGAAGGCTCTCCTCCCTGCTTTTCTGAGGCACAAAACTGTTTGGCTCAGGTACGGCTCTGTTTTTCCAGCTGTAAAGCAGCAGTTGACCAGATTTATTTCTTCATACTGGAAATTGACATGCAGCAAAGTGGGTTATGCAGTGGTAGAGTGAATGCAAGGTGTTGGAAAAGCAAAATGGAATCTTGCAACTCAGCGATTGGCTGTGAACCTATGCAAAGAGACAGGCCTAACAATTTTATTAGGTGCCAGGTGCCAGATTAGCTGCTGGGAATAAGCGAAATAAAGCCTAATCCCTGCCCTTCAGGAAGGAGAGGTACAGATGAGTCAACATGTATTCATTCAGTGAGTCTGTAAACACTTAATAAGCAGCTATTACATGCTAGACATTATTCTAGGCCCTGAGAGTACATCAGCAACTAGCACAGACAAAATCCTTGGAGATTAGTGGATTATAGTAGATAATTATATGGGCTCTGGAGTCAGGCCTCCTGGGTTCAAATGCTGGATGTATAACACTGGGAAGAATATTTACCTCTCTGTCCCTCAATTTCCTCATCTGCAAAGGAGGGATGACAATGGTATCTACTGCATAGGGTTGTTAGGAGGATTAAATGAGCTAACACAAGTGTAAGAGCTTAGAACAATGTCCAGCACATAGCATTAGGTCCATGATCTTAGCTCTTATTACCTTAGATGATTACATTGCAGAGTGATGAGTGCTTTGTTAAAAAGAAGTGAAGCACTAGGTTCTCTGCGGACACAGAGGCCAAACACCTTGCTAGGACAGCTGGGGGCAAGGCTTCTGAGAGGAGATGGCACCAGAGTCCTGACTAGGACCTGACCAAATGAAAAACAAAGAGAATGAAATATCCGGTAGAGGGAACATTGCGTTTGAAGGTTCAGAAGCAAAGGAGAGATTGCATTTCAATTCTTAGAAATGCATGTAGCTGAGTGTAGGTGGCGGGAGGTTGGGGAGGAGCTGGGGGAAGGAGGGCTAAGCAGAGACCAGAGCTGAATAAGGGATTCGGACTTGATCCTGTGGCAGGGGCAGCCGCTAGTTTTAAGCAGGAAAGTAATAGAGGATGCTTTGGAGGGGCCATCAGAAGGCCTCGGCCGTGACCTGGACTAGAAGAGAGGAAAGAAGACCTGAGCGAAGAAGGAGGGATAGACAAAGCATCAAGGGATGTGGACAAAGAAAGAGAGATTAAAGAGGTTTGAGTGTGGGATGAGGAGAGAGCAGGCCCCGAGGAAGACTCCTGGCTTTCTGGCTGGGGCCCTGTGGCGTGGCAGGCAGTGCCTTGCACTGAGGGAGAGCGTGGGGGGAGAGGATCACATCTGGTGAGAGGGAGGTCGTGCTGCTAGCTGTTAATATCAACTCCCTCTGGCTAAATTGCATCAGTTAGTCCCCTGAGTTATCCAGGTGGGCACCTCCCAGAGGCTCAGAGTCCAGAAGAGAGATCCCAACTAGAGAAATCATCCGCAGAGATATACATCTGAAGTCTTGGGAGTAGCTGAGATGACTCAGTTATTATCCCATTAAATTTCCAAAACCCTGGGAAGCAGGTTTTTAAAAAGAGCCAAGCGCATGTAATAATTGGACGGCAGACCCAGGCTTGTGTGACGGCACAGGCTTCACTCTCTGCTCTCCTCCCCACTGCCTTCCAGGTGGCCCGGGGAGTGGCTGCAAGAAGCAGTTGTCTCTGTGTTGCCAGCTTTGGCACGTTGCTTAGTTTACTCCAGCCTAGCGTTGGTGAAGTTTCTAAAAACACAAACATTAATAAAGCCTGGCTGTCCCACTTAATGCAAAGTAAGGGAGACAGGAAGTCTACAGATCGTTTTAATAAAATATGCCCAGGACAGCAAAGGAGGAATGCGCAGGGTGTGTTTGGCAGAACGTTTCAGAATCAGGAAGGGCCTCGCAGCCTTAAAAGCCCTGATAAAATGCGTATGTCCTATCAACCTCCACTCAAGTCTGTTTATCAGAACAGATGAAGTTTTTCTTTTAAAATACATTTTATTGTGTATATTTAAAGCATATAATATGTTATAAATACATACAGTAAAATGGTTACTATAGTGGAGCAAATTAACATTATAAGTCATCTTATATAGTTACCCATTTTCCCCCTGTGGCAATAGCAGCTATAACCTACTCATTAAGCAAAACTCATGAATACAATACACTATTATTAACTACAGTCCTCGTGTTACGCGTTAGAGATTTTGACTTGTTCATGCTACATATCTGCTGCTTTGTACCCTTTGACCTACATCTCCCTGTTTCCTCTCCCGCCCACCACCCTGACCCTGGCAACTACTATTTTATTCTGTATCTCGACACATTGCAGGATCTCACTTATATGGAATCTCAAAAAATAAAATAAAATGAGGTTAGAAAAGATGGAGTATGATAGCAGAGAAAGGGAGGAAGAGGTTGGGCTTTGCCTGATGGGACTGGTTGGAAGGAAATATTACAGAAGGGGATATTTAACATAGAAGAGACTTTGAAAACGAGATGGCATTCTGAATGGGAGCAAAAAAATCTTATTTTTCTCATCTAGAAAGCATATATATTTTTATATATACATATTACAAACAGAAATACAATATATCTGTAGTATTAAAATTTCATGGGAGGTGGTTAGAAAAAAAACAGTCTTAAAAAGGCTTAGGGCAGGAAGGATAGGGCAGAGGGAAAAAAAAATGTAAGAAACACGCTGGAGAACCTACATAAATACTTTTACCTAAAACTGTGTTTTTCAGCCAGGGAGCCAAACAGCGTCTGAACATCCATCTCTGTTGGATTGCATTTGGCTTGTAGTTTCTGGCTCTCCAAAACATCTTTTCAGTTAGTTGAGTTTCAGTCTGAAGTACTACAACTGTCGTCCTTGTTTCTCTCAAAGAATGAGGACTATCACCAGTATGGTGGCCTCTGTACATACCCATAGCAAAGGCTACCATGTGGTATCTTTAAGAAGACCCAACTTCCCATGTAGTCATTGTTTTCCATGCTATATGCCCTTAATGAAGAGCAACTCAAGCAGCAGAAATCAGATGCCAGTTCAAAAAGAATGTGATACAAGTAGTCAAGTCATATTCCACCATCTTGCCAAGAAAAAGGGGAATCCTAGATGAATAATTTTAAGTTGTATGTTTAATTCACTAAAATTACACTATAAACTTTAGATTACTCTGGATAAAAACAGGGAGAAAACCATACACTTAAAAATGGTTAAGATGGTAAATGTTATATTATATGTATTTTGCCATAACTTTTTAAAAGATAAAATGGATGACAGACTTATTTTTTTACTCTAGCCCAATAATAGGCATAAACTCTTTTTTCCTACTTCTTATTGTTCATAAAACAGCACACAGCAAAATTAGGAGGCCTTTTTTCACATGGTTTTCTGATTATGTGATCCATCACTCAAAAAAGAATAAGTGGTCCTTCACTTGGCATGTTACATGTCTCTTTTTAGTTTACGTTGGGCCCTGCCCCCTGCCCTGTTGTACTGGCCCTTGCTATTTCTTTCCCTAAATTATAGCCAAACAGCCCAGCCCCACCACTCCACCCCGAACCCCAATCCCTGTCTCATAAACATACACTAGTGAAGGAGTGAAGGAGGTGCACACTGGCAAAAGGAAAAATAGCCACTATTTCCACCTGCTTCAGATACACTCACGGAGTCTGACATGCTGTTGGCACAATCTGGAAATCCCATGGATTCTTACCGCTGCTGATGCTCCTATTGCTAATGGACGTATAATCGCTGCTTTATTACAGGCTATTCACCTTCCTAGTGAAATGGTTGTTGTTCACTGTCTGGCCCACACTCAGGAGACTGATACTCTATCTTTAGGGTGAGATAGAGCAGGCAAGGCTGCTGAGTACACAGCCAAATAGAGATCCATTTATTCTCTTCCTCCCAACTTACAAACTTGTCTTTATCCCTGACTGACCTTATTATCAGGCAAATGCCCCTAAATCTAAAAAGGATAAATGGATACAAAAAGGTGCCAAACAATTATTAGACAGACTATATATGAGGCTAAGGGACTTCCTTGCCCCTTTTCTTTTACCCTTTGGCTTGCACTTACTTCCTATCACATGGGTCACGTGTGCAGACAGAGGATAGTTATGGAACTAAGAGATAACTGGTTTTGCCCTGGGATCTACAAAATTTCTGACCAAATCCTTTCCCAGTGCATGATTTGTAAATATCACCAAATCACTGGAGGAAACCAACATTCCTCAGGAAGCCCTCCAAGGCCCACACTGCCCCTGCAACATTCCAGATAGATGTCATAGATTTCCCTCCAGCTTTTGGCTTTTCTCACTGTTTGGTTACCGTCTGCATGTTCAGTGAATGGACTGAATGCTATCTGACTAGACATGCTGACACCCCAACAATGGTGAAGAAATTAACAACCGAGATTATGCCTCACTTTGGCATGCCTTTACGGATTGCATCAGACCAAGGAACACATTTTACAGCAAAGATAAACCACTTGCTTGCAAAACCTCTGGGAGACTCATTAAAATTTCATACCCCATACCATCTCCAACCCTCTGGGCACATGGAATGTAAGAATCTAGACATTAAACAGACTTTGGGAAAAGTCTGTGAAGAAACTGGATTTAAATGGCCAGAAGTATTACCTTTGGCCTTTATAAAAATTCAAAATACTCCAAACAGAAGACATGAATTAACCCCTTTTGAAATAGTGTTTTGTCACCCTAGGCCTGCTGGTATCTCTAAACCTTCCATTCCTTGAATGAACATTATGGAGAGTTAAGTGAACAATTTGATGCTATGACTGGCTATATGTAGGCACTAACTTAATATTCTTGGAGAATATCACCAACAAGTGAAAAGGGCATGCGCGGCCTCCTTTGCCAAGTGACAAGCCTTGTCATCTTCTTAAACAGGAGATCCTGTGTACATCAAAGTTTTTAGAAGAAAGCATACACTGTTCCCTCTCTGAGAAGACCCATATGAAGTACTGTTGACAACTTCACTGCCATCAAAATAAAAGTCCTCCTGGATCCACACAAGTCACGCCAAGCTAGATCCTAATCAGCACTCCCGAGACGGTTGGAAAATCACCCCACAAGTGACCGTAAAGGCCCCAAAGCAGACGGTATTTCTTTGAAGTAGACAGCTTTTCCCAAGACCACAGATCAAGAAATTTTACTTTCGCCTGTTTTTCTCTTACTTTTAGGTCTCCCTACTACTCTTCCTTAAAAAACAAAACAAAAAAAACCCCACTTTTTTATTGACAAAGCTTTTCCTGGTCTGTTAACAGCCCATTAAAAAGCTGACGGGAGACCATCTCAATTCATCCTATTCTCCCTCTAATCCTCCGTTATGGGCCTTTTTCCAACTGTGTGTTGTTCTTATTAACTTTTACTCTTTTCCAACAGGTCAGACACAGACTTGGCACCTGTTTGTACCAGTGTCCCAAACCTTGGCTGTGATAACTAATCAATCTTATTGTTGGTTATGTCAACATCTGGATTATGTGAAAGAACCTTTACTTATTTTTGTCCCTGCCAATTGAGTATCTGGTGGATGAAGTCCAGAGAATGTGCCAAGCTATGGCATCCACCACTGAGAAGACAACCTCATGCTATTTCTCCTTCTGATGAGTCAATTGGACACACAGGAATCTTTATGAGAGCTAAAGTACTGTCCCTTGCTTGGGTAAAGTCCTTAGAAAGGAATTTTGCCCTCTGCATTGAAGGCAGGGATGATTCTGGACTTTTCTTAGGTAACACACCAATGAAGTATTGCAGTTAAGCCCTGTTTGATTCCACCAATGGCATCCTTAAGCCTCTCACAAAGTCCATAAGCAGGTTGGGCGCTGTGGCTCACGCCAATAATCCTAGCGCTCTGGGAGGCCGAGGCGGGAGGATTCTTTGAGCTCCAGAGTTCGAGACCAGCCTGAGCAAGAGCGAGACCCCATGTCTACCAAAAATAGAAAAAATTAGCCGGGTATGGTAGCGCATGCCTGTAGTCCCAGCTACTTGGGAGGCTGAGGCAGAAGGATTGCTTGAGCTCAGTAGTTTGAGGTTGCTGTGAGCGAGGCTGACGCCACGACACTCTAGCCCGGGCAACAGGGTGAGACTGTGTCTCAAAAAAAAAAGGAAAAAACCAAGTCCGTAAACACTCCTGACCCTGACTCCCATCTCAAGTGGCACAAACACCTGCCAGATCTTTAGATGTTACTAAGGGGTCCCAAGTCAGCCCCGTGAAGAGTGGAAAGCTCACTTGCTTCCCTCATTAGGTTAGCAGACACGAAAGATTACATACGGATAGACGAAAATTCTGGACTAACTTGGCCAGGTGACAAAATTAAGCCCTATAGCTGCCAAAACCAAACTAAAGGCCTCCTATATCAGATATTACCTACAGACTGACAGGGACACAGGAAGGATGGAGATGCACAAATGCCAATATGACAGAAAACAAGGCACAACGAACCCCAGCTGGCATGGGGGAGTCATAGATTCCACTCTCACCTTCTTTGTGAGCAGCGCTGGTCTGTTTATCTTGTGTGGTGATAAGGTGTATGAAGGACCCCCTCCTAGGTGGTGAGGGTGATGTGGACCCACACACTTGGCACCTTGTGTCACCAGCTACTCCCCCTTAAGTGCAAGCCAAATCACAAACTTGTGCTTATTTGTCCGTAAGATAGTACCACACAAGCACACTAGATGTGATATTTAAAACCCACTTTTATATCACAATTCTAAATTCTTTTCAGTGTTGAGAGCTTATTTCCCAAGCACTGGAGTTTATGAGACTAAAAAGGCAATTCTAAGTCTTTCAAGAAGGGTTCAATATTCATGTTCAAGCACTGAAAACACCCCAGTCAGAAGGTGATGTTTTAGCCTCTGTTGTACTTCAGAACCGCTGTGTCCTGGCTGCACCTACAGCCAAGCAGGGAGGAGCCCAGATCACTGGAGAAGATGCTGCTGCTGTGTAAATCATGGGGGACAAATGGAGTCTAATCTGCACCTTTTAAAAGACAAGATAAACATCCTCCATCACATAAATGAAGCTAAGTCATTTTATTGGGCAGATCTATTATTCCCAGGAATAGGAGGCTGGTTAAATGGCGTGTGGGGACCTGTGCTTAGATTTGTTCTTTCCTGTTTATTCATTCCCATCCAGTCTATGTTCTCTCCCTTTGCAGATCCCTTGTGACGCGGCCACTAATCTGCCTTTTCTCTCTAGAACCACTGACTCAGCTCTTAAAGTTTGAAACTTCTAGTGAAGTTTCAGACCAGGGAAATGACGAAGTGAAGAACATGTCATCCCAAAATATGCCAAATTGGTATATTGATTATTTCAAGTTGAAAACACTGCAGAGCTTATAGTTTTAGAAGAGGCTAGCTGACCTGACTCTTCCTGCATGCAGCAAGCCACAAAGATTCCCCGTACCAAAGTGATAAAATAGCCCCTGTCACCAGAGACTGGAAAGTGGGGCTGCAAGGGACCTGAATAAATATACTTAACAAAGTACCCGTTATCTTCCATGCCCCTTCCATAGATCTCCTAGTGACTCCCCTAGAAACTTGCTGTCCCTAGCTAGATCCCCTTTGTCCTGTGATTTCTTCTCAAATTTATTATTGTTTGTTTAAAAAGTATAAAGGCATCTTGCTTTGGCCACATTTTTGGACTTCACTCTCTTGCGAAGATCCCAGTGTACATGTAAAACTAATACATTTTGTATGCTTTTATCTTGTTAATCTGTTTAATGTCAATTTGGCTTCTAGATCCAGCCAAAAAGCTAGCTATGAGCTAAAGAGGGGTTAGAGGTGATCGCTGGCTCCCCTCCCCTGCTGCCACCAAGTCAACCACATGTTTACAGTGTGGAAAACGATGAGGAGGAGGCTTCATTATAAATACAGCCACTTTGTGACAATCAGGCTCTAAGGATTTTAAATATGTTTTCTCATAAAGTTATATATTTATTTCCTAAGTCAAGGGCTAATATAAGCAAATTCTCCAAATTGAAAGAATACAAAACCATGAACTATCCAAAGGACACCATCAAAAGAGGAGCACAAAGGTCTCCTCATCCCTTGGCCGATGTCTGATCTAAATGGTAGGAAAAGACCCTTATTGAGCACTGAGTATAAGAAGAACTCTTTATTTAGTATTAATGATGATTGAGGCAAGGAAAATACCATGACCATAGCTGGGATACGGTTTTTAGAGAATTACATATTAACAAGTGTAAATGATTTTACAACAAGCTGGGCAGAGAGAGGCACCTACACAATTAATTTTGCAATACGCAGAGTTAATTGACAATCATCCCATCTCTAGTTCTTCACTTACCTATTCAGCAGACACTATTGCCTGATTCTTACATCCAAATTTCAAGTCTGATTGGGGTCCTTTCCCAGGCAAAACTTTCAGTGACTCTCTAGTATATACTGAATATTGAACTTAAGACTGAAGAATATATGTCTATGACCAACCTTCACTTCCCAATACTTCCTAGAATACTCTCTATCCTGGCAAAACTAAACAGATATTCCCTAAAGATCCTCCAGTTTTCTTACTCAAGCCCTTGTGTGTGTTATTCCTTGGGCCTGAAACTTCTTTCCATATATCAAAATCTATAGGATTCTCTAGTTAGTTATTTGCCTGTTATCTATACATCTTTTGGTAGAAATGAATTTTGTTGTAAATAGGTTCAACCTAGAGCACAAGCAGGATAATCTTCCCAAGTACGGTTGGTAGGGAAAGGAGAAAATGAAACAGAAACAGATAGAGTCAATGTGAAGGTAACCGGAAGAGGTGAGTTTTGAGCTGAAGTCCAAAAGAGGTGAGATGTGGGGTTTGGCCCTAGGGCAGCAGGAAGTCCTTCCCACACAGGTGGGGCAGAGTCCCCTGACCAGGTGGAGGGCAGATGTTCACTGATCAAAGGAACAAATAAGTACCTTTGTACTGCCTTTACTTCTCCTCCAGGGCTGAGGGTGAGGAGTGAAATCTTTTCTCTTCCCTCCAGGGGGTTATCCTCCCTCTCTCCCTTCTCTCCAAATACAAGATCCTATCTCTTCCAGGTTTCCAGTTCCAGCCCCCAGGAACACAGAGAAGGATTTGATGTTAACTTTTCTTCATTTATCATTTCATTTTATCCTTTATTCTACTAATAGCTATTAACTACTAATGTGTTCCAGGCACTCTACTAGGCATTGGAGAGAGAAATATAAATGAGAAAGATAAAGAAATAATTGGAACATTTCCTATCTCCATAAGGAGACAGTTTAGCAAATAATAAATACTGTAATGGAGTTGGGCTGCTTATGTGGTTATTTTTCTGTGGGCCACCCCTCCCCGATCCCTTTCCACTCTTCTCTTCCCTGTAGCACAGCCTTGGAGGCACATGGCATGCTCTATTTCCCAGGCCCCTTTGCTCTCTGCCTTCATTTGGACTGAACAAATGGGAGGCACCAGGAAGACTCTGAAAGGAGGGAGGAGAGACTGAGGTATTTACTCCTTCTGCTTTTTATCTCCTTTGTTGTACTGCAATCTGGCAATAGCTGTGTCCCTCTAGAGCTACAGCTCACCCCAGGTAATTTCGACTCCAAGACTCAGGTTCTCAAAAGGCACTAGTGCCATAAACGGTTGCAAGGATAATATGGTAAATCAGGATGTTAGACCTGCAACGGTGGTGGCTCATTTATCACAGGGGATTTAAGAATGACATAGATGGGCAGCATTATAAATTATGGCTGGATAATTCTAAATTATGGGGATCTCCACAGTCAGAAGAATTCTAGGTCTGGTGGGCAGAAACCTGACTGTAAGTTTTCACTACAGGAATTCATGGCTTCTTATCAAGTTCCCAAACTCAAACCAGTTAATAGAGCCAGCATGACGTGTTGGAAATGGAGGTCAGATCTTTTTGAGGAAAGACCCTAAAATGCTATCAGAGTACTTACCTTAAATTTTCTTCCAAGCCTTTCCCAGAAAGACACGACATACAGCTAAATTTGAAAATGCTCTGTGAAAAGGAACATATCCAGACCTCCCTAAAGTTATTGGATACTAGCCCTGAGCTTATGCTAATTTCTATGGAGTTAAAACATCAAACATCACTGTTTTCCTATTGCTACTGTAACAAATTACCAGGAACTGAGTGGCTTACAACAACACAAATTTATTATCTTACAATTACAAAGGTCAGAAGTCTGAAATAGGCCCAACTGAGCTAAAATCAAGGTGTCAGCAAGGCTCTGTTCCTTCTGGAAGCTCCAGGGGAGAATCGTTTCCTTGCTTTTTTCAGCTTCTAGAGGCTGCCCACATTCCTTGGCTCATATATTCCCTGACCTATGAAGACAGATTAAGGTAGGAAAGGCCAAGTGGAATCCCCTAGTACTGTTCCTTCACACCAATATGGAAAACTAAAAGCAAGACTGCAGCCATGGGTAAGTGCAGAGGTGAGTGGCACTGTGTAAAAACCTGGAAGATACAAAGGTACTAGTACTCTATCCCATCCATACTCAATTCGCTTGCCTGTTTAGCTTGTGCAAAAGTAATATGGACCATGGAAAATGACTATGGATCAATCTCAGCTGCCATTTCATATGTGGTAACTTTACTGGATCAAACAATATGGTCCTAGCATCTGGAGCTATTAACCTGCAAGCACTTCACTTATTTTCCTTGAGTCTAATTAATAAGAAGTATCTAAAATAATTTGCCTTCACCTAGGACAGCAGTATATTTTCACCATCTTATTCCAGGGCTGTGTCAGCTCTCTTGCTCTCTGTCATAATGTAGTCTCCCAAAACCTTGGTTATCTTGATATCACACAGAACATTATATAGGTGACATCATGCTAGATGGACCTGGTGAACCAGAAGTAGCAAGTTCCTTACCTGTTTTAGTAAGATAAATGTGGACACAGGGTGGAGGATAAAACCCATGAAAATTTTGCAGTTTCAAGGAATTCAGTGGTCTGGAACATGTCAAAATATCCCTTCTAGTGAAAAATAAGTCACTACACCTTGTATACCTACCACAGAGAGGGGCAATGTTTGCCAGAACTCTGGATTTTGGAGACACCACAATGGGGTGTACCTTTCCAGTCATTTACTCAGTAACCTATAGGGCTGTCTGTTTTGGATGGAGCCTGGAGCAAGACTCTGCAAGTCTAGGCTATAGTGCAAGTTGCCCCGCTCAGAAACCGATACCCCAAAATATGGTGCTTTGACATGCCGAAATGAAGAAGCCTCAAGGTCTCTCTGACATTTCTCCCCACCTTCTCTCCCAAAGCATAGGATGAAGGTGTTCCTTTATCTGCCTGAATTCCAGACCCATGAAGGAGAATAATTGTTCTCCTCCTCTCAGTTATCTCACTAACAGAAGACCAAAAGCATAACCACACCTGAACAGACCCTTTCACAAAATAATGTCTGTCTCTCAGGTCATTCATATTCCAAAGAGACCTATTTACAAGTTAATCCCCTATGATCCAGATGATCAATTTTTTTCTCCCCAGTAATCATCTATTGCCCCTCAACAGAATTCCTCACCCCCGTCCCATACCCTGTTTTGTCACCATAGCTGCTTTGCCAGGATCTGAACCCTGACCCCATTCGGGGCTGGGTAATCACTCTGTGATATTTCCCTGTATACAGGTTAATAAATTTGTATGCCTTTTCTCCAGTTAATCTGCCTTTTGTGAGTGCATTTTTCAGCAAACCTTCAGAGAGTGAAGGGGAAGTTTTGGCCCCCATACCTGCTGCTTGGATTTTATGACCTAACAAACACGATAGTTATTAAAAATGTCTGTGGCAACCAGAGATACTGAATGGAGCCTTGGGCAAGCCCCAGTAAGAGAATCACACGGAGATGCCTAGGGTTTTAAAACAAAGCTTTCCTCTCTTTGCCAATTTGTTAGTTTTAATAAATTATCCCAAAACTTTGGGGGCCATCTTGGAGGCTGGCTGCAATAGCCAGTGACTATTCAGTACTTGAAAAGCAGCAGCTGTCTTGCTCCTGGGTTCTGGTAGAGACTGAACACGTGACTGTAGAGCACCAAGTGTAGTAGTTTGCGTGGGCAGCTGAAACAAAGCACCACAAACTGGGTGGTTTAAACAACAGACATGCATTGTCTCTCAGTTCTGGAGGCTACTAGTTCAAAATCAGAAGGTCAGTAGAGTTGGTTCCTTCTGAGAGCTATGAGACAAAGATCTGTCAGAAGCCTCTCTCCTTAGCTTGCACATGGCCATTTTTTCCTGTGTCTCTTCACATCATCTGTCCTCTTGTGTGTGTCTTTCTCTGTCCCAATTTGTTGAAGGTTAGGGTCAAGATGTGAGAACCCCAGAAGTGGGACAGGACTTTGCCAAAGAGCAACCTGTGGACATGTCATTTCACTGAGCAAAAGCTGCTCAACTTTGAGGAGGACATTCCACTGATAAGAGATGTCTGCAAATGGACCCCCGCCTTGAAGCCTGAGGGCTACAGCATGGATGTCAGCCAACCACCGGGGCTTGTAATCCTAAGGCAGAGAGCGTGATCAAAGGATGTCAGCCCAGCAGATAAGAGCAGTTTGCTAAGCCTGAGGCAATGTTCCTATCTCTCTCCAGAGTTCAAGTCTCAGTAAATGAGGAACTAGATAAAGTAGAAAGAAACAGTGGTCTCTTGGTTACCTTTTGGATTATAGGCTTTACTGCTGATGATTTTATCTTTAACTTGTGTATGCTTAGCTAGTTTATTGTTACTTTGGGAGACCTCGAAACTTAAACTCATGATATGTACATGTAAATTGGTGACTAATAATAACTGTTTGCTTTAAGAATAAATATTGATGTGGGACTCCACTCATGGCCTGCTGGCTCACGGGAATGCTGGAGGACCCCTGACTTCCCCTTCACTTTAATCTATACTTTGTCTCTGTCTCCTTTATTTCTAATCTCTTACGATGTTCCTGCCTGGGACCCAATTTGTTGAGAGAGTCTCAAACTCCTGGCACCAATTTCCCCTTTTTATAAGGATATGAGTCACATTGGATTTGGGCCCACCCTAAAGCCTTCATTTTAACTCGGTTACCTCCATAAAGACCTTATCTCCATATATGGTCTTCTAAAGACCTGGTTTTTAGGGTTCCAATATATCTTTTAGGGGGGACACAATTCACCCCTTAATACCAAGTAACTCCACAACCTAGCAACTCATAATGAACTAGATGCTACCTGATCCACCAGATGAAGTTGGGCATGTGCAGGAGCATTCTATTAAGTGAAACTGGTATATATATGCTATAGGAGATAAACCCTGCAGGTGCACAAGACACAAGAAATTCATAGACACAGAGAACTTAAACCAAATGTTGCCTTCTCCTACTGCTTCAGCATCTCTCCCTCAACACACACCCATAGCTCTGTCAGGTTTCAGTGTGAAAATGGTTGGTTCTCAGTCAGCTCATGGCTGAAGAATGGCCAGACACACCAAAGTAAGGCAGCATGAAAATGAGGTTTACTGGGGAGAGAAAGATAGGATTACAGGGCAAGAGCAAGATATAGGTTTACAGAGAATGACACATATGCCACAGACGATGGCCGGATCCACTGTCCCAGCAAAGGGAGAATAAAAGAAAGGGCACAAAAAGGGACTTGGTTATGGTCTGCATCTTGTTTTATAGTGCCCAGATTGGGACCTCCCTAGTGGCTCAGATGTCACCATGGAACCACTTTGACTGGATAGTTGGGAGCTGCATAATTACACATAAGGGTTGTTCTTGGTCAATTTCCAGACCCTATGGTACCTATGCTGCTTGGCCCATGGGCTAGAGAATACTCTGCATTCTTTTGCAGCTGAAGCACTAAGTTACTTATGATTGGCAGACCTGTAGGATATTTCCTCCTCCCCAGATATGGAGAGGATTAGAGTGGGGTAGGACACACAAGAGCCTGGGGCCCACTCTTATTTTTCTTCCCAGGTGGGGCAATTGTCTCAAGGCAACAGCACCCACTTTTGTCCCTAGGAGACCCAGAATCCCTCACTATGGACCTAACAGCTCCGTGGGGAGTTTCCTAGAAGCAGGCAACGGAAGAGTCAGCCTTATGCAAAGTAAGTTGGCACTAGTAATTAGTAGATGGCTCTTCCTTGAACACCCCTCAGTGATGCCCTGCAATACAGGAGAAAGGGAAATCTTATTGATGGGTAGAACTTTGGGCAATACATCTGCTTTTCTATTTTGCATGGAAAGACATGGCCTGATATTAGAGCTACACTGACTCATAAGTGATGGCTAATGTGTTGGCCAGCTGGTTCCGTAAGGACTTGGAAAAAACACGATTGAAAGACTAGCAACAAAGAGGTTAAGGTGGGGGAGGCATATGAAAGAGTCTCTTGAAGTGGGCATGGAGTGTGAAGATATTTGTGTCTTATGGAATGCCAGAACAAGACGATTTGTCCTATGGATGTAAGCCAACCTCCCGCCAGCTTCCCTGGGGCTTGCTGAATGCACAGAGCCTGGTGCAGGCATGGAGGTTAAGCAGTCTCAACCACATGGACTTCCTTCACCAAGACAATGTGGCTACCACCGTTGCTGAGCGCCTCTGAAGAGCAGAGGACAACATGAGCCCTAACACGACACCACTCCCCGCAGTCCTTGCTGGACTCTTCATAGAACCAGTTCACAGTTTCCAGGAACTGCTGACTCACCTTCTTCAGCAGTTAAAACAGGGAGGAGGAGATGGATTTGAGAGATACTTAGCAAAGGCAGAATTGAAAGAAATTGGTGGCCAAGTAAATGTAGCAGGAGTGGAGAAGAAAAGCTATGATGATTGAGTTTTTAGTTTTTGTGAGTGGTGGATGAAGATCCATTTTTAATGAAGATAGAGATTATCTGAGATAAGTGGGGTGAGGCTACTGGAGAAGATAAAGAGTTCAATTTGAGCCTCTGGAGTTGGCAGTGAGGACACTTATGTACTATAAGCAACTAGTGGGCAAGGGGAAAATGAGTTCTAAGGCAAAGTCTGGATTGGAAATTAGGGATGAAACAAACTTATTTATAATCATGTGTTAATGCCCCTTAGGACTTGGCATTTTTAATCTGTTACCTCTTTGGACAGAGAGGCGTTGCTTTTCAGCTGCAGCCAACAAGCTGAAGAGGACTTACAGAGGGTAGGAGTTCTTATCCTCAAGACAGAAGTAGTCATGGGAAGGCCCTAAATGCAATGTTCACCTGTGTGTTTTACAATGTCAGTGCCAAGGGTCCGATCTCACCTCTCTTGTCCCACTTTACCTCCAGCACCTAGAATAGAATCTGGCACCTTGTAAGCTCTCAATTATCTGTGGATGGGTAGAATCAATGGGAGGAAGTGGACAAGAATGAATGAATGAACAAGCCCACAGGGTATAATGGAGAGATATGGGGGAGAGAAAAGCCATATGTGACCTATTTCTCTTCTCCAAAACTCTTTACAAGACTGAAAGATGAGAGGCCATGCGGAGTAGTGATTAAGAACATGAACTCTGAATTCGGCTCCACAACTTCCAAGCTGAATGACTTGGCCAAGTTACTTAACCTCTCTGTGCACCTTCCTCCCTGTAAAATAAACACAGAAAATGCTTAGAGCAGCACCTGGGGAAAAGTTACGCTCCTCGTTAAGTGTGACTACTATTATTTTTGGCATCTTGATGAAAAGGTAAGCCAGCAAGACAAGCCGGAAATTCCCTGCAGAGCCTGAATCCAGACACTGGGCCTCTCAGTGCCATTCAAAAGCGAACAATACTAGCTCTCCGGGAGGCCAAGCTGGTGGGGGTGGAGAGGAAGGGGGCGGGGATCGCTTGAGGCCATGAGTTCCAGACCAGCCTGAGCAAGAGCAAGACCTACCTCTACTAAAAATAGAAAAAATTAGGCAGGCGTGGTGGGGTGGGCCTACAAGTAGTCCAGCTACTCTGGAGGCTGAGGCAGGAGGATTGCTTGAGCCCAAGAGTTTGAGGTTGCAGTGAGCTATGATGACACCATTGAACTCTAGCCAGGGCGACAGAGCGAGACTCTGTCTCAAAAAAAAAAAAAAGTGAACAATCATCTTTTCTTTCTTTTCCAGACAGCCTTAGACACCCCACTCCCCCACCCTCAACATACCTTTCACTGGCAAGAGACAGAGGCCTCGGTTTTAGTTCCAGCCGCCAGCAGTGAGCTGTGTGAGTTTGCCAAGCCCCATGCCCTCTCTGCGCCCGGGTTCCCTCTCCTGTCCACGTGAGGAGCTGAGTGCCAACTTCCCTTTCAGCTAAGATGGACCACGGCCCCCGCGTCGCTTGCCTCGGGTCTGTGCATCCGGCGCCCGGGCGCTCACCATCCCCACCCCCGGCTGGTCCCCGGGGCCCCCAGCACCTGCGGGCCCCGCACCGCCCGGGGTGGGGGGGGAGGCGCCTCTCGGGCGCCCCCGGGCCAGGATGCCGGGGGCCTAGTGCCGGGCGCGCCTTCTCCTGCCGGCGTAGGAGCCTTCATACCGAGCGGGCTGGGCGCTCACTAATGTTTAACTTTGGGGCCGAAACTTGCGAGCGCCGAGTGACTCCGCGTCCCGGAGCAGCGAGCAGGACGCCGGTCTCCGCGACTCGCGGTGACTTCTGCCTGCGCTCCTGCTCGGAAAGCTCCCTTCCGAGGAGACGGCTGCAATGAAGGTCAGTGAGTAGCCCCAGGGTTGTAGGTGCCCTTACCCCTAACTCTCCCCCCAACTTACCTAAAGCTCGCGGAACCGGACCAGGGACTCCTGTTAGGCGGGAGCCCCAAGCCACCCTCTGACAGGTGAAAGGACGTCCCAGGGCTCTCGCTTCGCTCTCGGACGGGTGGGGTTTCAGCTAGGACCCAGGCAACGAGCCTTGGAGGTTCCAGAGAGCCACCCACAAAACGCACGCCCGGACCCGAACAAGGGTAGCGAAGCAAATACTAGCGTTTCAGGGGCCGCGAGTTCAAGGGCACCCCCCTTAGCAAACTGTGACTGGCGCGCTCCAAACCCTCCCAGTCCTCTGTCTCCGTCTTCTAACACGCTCCCATCTGCAAATCCCGCTACCTCTGGTGCAGCCCAGGCCCCGACCCTCTTACCCAGACTGGGGTCAAACACTTCCCTCTAATTGGACATGATCTGACCGGCTTGCAGACACCGTGGAAGGTTCTCCTGGGACTGCTGGTTGCTGCTGCGCTTGTCACCATCATCACCGTGCCCGTGGTTCTGCTGAACAAAGGCAGTAAGTTTGAAACGTTTGAAAAGATAAGACAATTGGAGATCAGCGTCAGGCGCCTTCTTATCACACTAAGGGAAACAGGGGATTTTGCCGGGGCTTGGACCTGTGTGTCTGGGTGAAGCTGAGGTTTCCCTGGAGTTATTGCTGCTTCTAGTGGTGGTGGCTAGATTCACTTCTCTGGGTCTCCAGTATTTAGGCGGCAAGCCTTGCAGCTGCCAGTATTTAATATAACAAACACATACTTCCTGAAATTAGGGGGAAATCAAGGAAGTTTTTAAAAAATCAAATTTAAATAAAAATTTTTTTAAAAAATTTGTGGCCGTGAACTTCAAAGAAAAAAAGGCAGTGTTTAAAGATCCCAAACACAACAGTATGGATGTCTTAAGTGGAAAGGAAAAATGAGAAAGAAAGCCCCAAAATAGTTTTGAGAAAAGACAATGTACAGGGAAACCAGGTTGTTTTCCTTCGGAGATGGTGGACATTCATCTATTAGAAGGTGAGGATGCAGAGAAGTAACTATTTGATCAATTTAGGAAGATTGCTGAGCTACGTCTTAAAGCTGTTGGGCATGATAATATTCAGAAGGGACTACAGCCAGTGATGCTTTGGTGGATTCTTTCATTTAAACCCATTTTCATGCCTTTTCAGCTTGTCTGAATGTTCCAGTTTTGCTTTAATATAAAACACTC
Source organism: Lepilemur ruficaudatus (assembly GCA_963574885.1). Taxonomy (NCBI): domain Eukaryota; kingdom Metazoa; phylum Chordata; class Mammalia; order Primates; family Lepilemuridae; genus Lepilemur; species Lepilemur ruficaudatus. Next base: position 127,406 of record CAUYRT010051858.1, on the reverse strand, counting down.
AGATATACACTACTAGATGCCAGCAAGTGAGAAGAACTACTCTGGGACTCCTCTGGTACTTCGCTTTTAAACACTTACTTTCATTTCAGCATTACACACTCTGGATTAGTCAGCCATCAGAAGCACTCTCTCCGGATGGCTCCGTCAATTGGAAATTTATAGTCAATGCTTGCATACTGGGGAGGGGGGGTCTTATCCAGATTTCAAGGTGACAGATCAGAATTAGTTCATAGAGCTGTCAAAATCATGTTTGCCCTGCAATTTCTGGGTCAGTGCAAAAGTGCCACAGGTTCAGTAACTGAGTGGGTTAACCTATGGCTAATGACATTTAATTAAATTCAAGAAACCAGTGGTGACTACCATTTTAGATTGTTAAATGACAGATACCAGTCCACTTACTCTTCCTTGTGGATTGTTAAAATACAACTATTTTCATAAAGCAGTACTTTGTAGACCACACACACAAAGCCTTGTGGGAAGAGGATGGGCCATTCATATAATTAATAAATATTTATAGGGCTTGTATTATGCTGCAGGCACTGCTGCAAATACAAAGAGTAAATTTTATAAACATAAAAATGAGTCCCTGACATCAAGAAGTCTATACCTAGTGAGAATATGCAAAAAATGTGATTTGTTATATCTATCTATCTATATATATATACATATACATAAAAATAGAAGTAGCTGGGATAGCTTGTTTATCTCCAAAACGTCACTGAGCCATCACAGAATAACTGGAAGGATGGGTAAAACTGCAGTTATCAGAACTTCCCTTAAGGAAAGTTGGGAGTATGAGTGGCTGTCTTGCCTTTTCCCTTAAACAGCACCTAATCTCTTGCAAATGAAATTGGAACAAATTTCAAGAACGTTCTCTTGAGAGACTCAGGTGTCTCCGTCTAGCTACCCTTACGATTCAAAAAGATAATTTAGAGATGCTTGAGCATACTGCCTGGGAGATAAGAAGGAACACTTCTGGGAAAGCCAGGGAAGTCTTCTAACAAGTTTCTTTTGTGGGGAAGCTTGACTGTTTAACCTCAGTTTCAGGAGATAAGGCTTTCCATAAAATGTGAGTCAATGCAGAGACACACATTGTATCCTCTATTCAGGGAGTACAAAAGGATCCAGGGCTGAGAGGAGGGTGGGCAGCAGGCAGAGGCGTTTATTCTAACCTGTCGGTGATGCAGAACTAGGTGGAACTGTTGGGCGTGACAGCAGGAAGGTGGGCTGAAGCAGAGTCTCACTGGAGGGGAGGAGAAGGGAGGGGAAGGGAGGGGAGGGAGCAGCCTCTTAGGGTGCAGATGAGAATTTGGAGGCTAGAGCTACTGCTAGACTTTAGTAACTGGTTACACTTACAGAAGTAAGGGAGAGGCCAGCTGGTGGAGATGTGGTTTTATTTACACTTATCACTCTAGTTTAGTTATTTCTCTTTTTGTATTTCTTAATGTGTATGTGTGTATGTTTAAGGGGAAAGGGAAGTCATCTTGTTTCAGCTCCTGCCTTGTACAGAGCAGAGATGAAAGCTCAGGAATGCAGGGTTTTCACTAAGTCAGCAATACCTTTCCTGGGCGTGCCATGATAAGGGACAACATTATGACAAGAATTAGAAAAAGTCATCACCCAAGAAATGCCTTCCGTACTGTCAGTCAATTCTTAGTGTCAAACAAATACAGGGAAGTTAGAAGGGAAGGGAGTGGAGAGGGCGGAAAGGGAAAGGGGAAGGGGGAGGGAAAGGGGAAGGAAATAAAAGGAAAAGAAAGAAGAGATTTGATAGAAAAACAAAACAAAACAAAGACCTAGATTATCTGGAAAGCAAAGAACTAAACAGCCAACAAAAGGAAAGAGGAAGAAATGAGCAAACCCAAGTTAATCCCCTGAGAGTTTGGTTAGAGAAGGTCAAGTGCTTCCATATGAAATGCTGACTTTAGCAAAACTAGACACACCCAGAACAGGAGGGGAGGAGGGGAGTTGGGGGTGGGGAGAGAGAGACGGAAAGAGAGAGAGATGCTGAAAACTATTATCACCCTATTTAGAATAAAAACTCCTTCAGGTCAGAGATTGTTTATTTCACCAAGCAAAATCAAAAGTTCTCCCTCTTCTTTATATATAATAAATAGTTGTATTTTGTTTTAAATTTTTTTCAACTATTCTATTATAGAGGGATATTTAAACATTGTTTCCTGGAGAGTTAGCAGTAAAATACATAAAAATGGTTGTATGGAGCTATAGAAATGTTCATGACTTAGTGGTAATAAAACCTCACTCAGTATTTATGATTCCTTTATTTCCCCTTTTACATTATGTTATAGGCTGAGATTTGAAATAGTTGGTTATGTGTCAAATAGTTTTATTGTTATTGAATTTTATTATGGGATATAATTATATCTCTTCTTCTTTTTTTCTCTTCACTGCTTCAGCAGTAAATTTCCTCAATACCTTCTTTCAGTACCTAAGACATTTGACTGCTCACCATCCATCAGTAATAAAAGAAAACTCAAATGTGAAGGAGACAGGGACAATCAAGGAGAGAAAAGATAACATCTATGAAGTTTGCCTGAGGAAGTCCAGGATCTATTTCAGGTTGAGAAGCACAGAAATGAGCCTGAATGAAAGCTTTGTATATTTCAGGGGACGGTTTCTAAACAGTGTGATCTGTAAAAGCTCAGGTTGACTCCTGTTAGCTCAGTTACCTATTGTCAGCCTTCGTGGAGTGCTCACGAGGTCAGGGGTTGGTCTTTTTCAGGCCAGCTATTTCAGCTTTTGATTCCTTAGCCATGGCATGTGCCTTCACTGTCTCTATCTTAGAAATCTCTGCCTTTCTTCTCAAAAGAGATCAGAGAGAGAAAGGAAAGACTGTTTGCCCAACTGATGGTCAGAGGAAGATGATGTGAAAGACTGCCTGGAGCTGGATCAGTGTAGTTCGCATCTTATGACTTAAGGAAGTGCTAAGACCTGTGGGGAATGTGGCTGTAAATAACATGCAGGCCCACCTTGCCTGAGAAGGCATAGAAGGATGTAACAGTGAATTTACTATGTGCCAGGTATTGGGCTGAGGACTTTCGATGTATTTCTCATTTAACCCTTATAGCAGCCCTTTGAGAGAAGTACTGTTATCACTTCCATTTGTACAGAGGATTTACAGAAACTTTGAGATGGTGTTTTAGTTATCTGTCACTGCATAAGGAATTACCCCAGAAATCAAACAATAAATATTTGTCATATCATAGTTTCTGTGGATCAGGAATTTGGGAGTGGCTTAGCTGGGTGGTTCTGGCTCAGGGTCTCATGAGGTTGTAATCAAGATGTCATCTGAAAGCTTGACTGGGGCTGGAGGATCCACTTTTAAGCTCGCTCACATGGCTATTAAGTAGAAGCCTCAGTTTCCCACCATGTGGGCCTCTTAGGGTAACATGGCAGCTGTCTTCCCTTAGAATGAAGGCTCCAAGACAGGAGCTAAGCAGAAGGTTGCAGTGCCTTTTCTGGCCTAGGTTCAGAAGTGGCAGCTGTACCATCACTTCTGCTGTGTATTATTGGTCACACAGACCAACCCTGATATGATGTGGAGGGTGCTACACATGGGCATAAATACCAGGAGGTGGAGATCATTGGGAAACATCTTGAAGGCTGGCTATCAAAGAAGTTAAGGAAGTTATTCAAAGTTTTAGAGTTGGGATTCAGACTCAGGCAATGTGACTGTAGAGGTAATACCTGGTACTATTAAACTCCGTATCATTCTGTTAGCTTGGGATCAAGTATAAAATCAAGTTGGTCTTATTAGCATAATTACTACAACTTCTCATTAACATAGCTATATTGTAATTTCATGACTGCTAATCCCTTATGCTAAGTGTTCTGAGGACAGGAGCTTACTGCTGATGGCTTCACTCATATATAAAGCTGTGTATAGACAGCAACTTCTAGCCCAGGACTGACATCCCAAGCTTTTGACTGGTTCTATGTAACAGTATTTATAGTAATAATAGGTCCATATTTACTTACACTAAATTAAACTTGCTTTGTTTCTGATGCAAGTTATTTTATTTGTTTTTCACAGAGCAATTCAGGTCAGAGAGATGTATTAATATCTTGACTTTTTACCCTTCAAGAAACAGAGGCATAGAAAGTTTTAGGTGTTTGCAAGTAAGTACTGGACCTTGGGAATTCAAACCCTTTGACTTCTAGCCTTCCCTGGGTTTACTGGTTCCCATAAATAGTTGATGTAAAGAAATGCCTTGGTAGGAATTTTTCTGTTAATGTTTAATCATTGGTTTATGGATGGATGTTAATCCTTCTATCATTGTAAATCAATATCTTATAAATATTTTTACCTTTAGTCTTCACAGCTCCATTATGACCTTCAAATGAGGGTGTGTCTCTCATTTGGAGAGTAACCTGAAACAACAAAATCAGAACTTCTGAGTTAGCTGTTTTATTGTTTGCCAAGGGTTGTATTTTCAGTTTTATGTTGTACTTCAAAATTATAACTTCTAAGAAGCTTTTTGAAACTTAAATATAAACTATTTGTTTTCTTTAACCGAATACATTAATGCACACTTTTTTTTTTTTTTTAGACATAGGGTTTCACTTTTGCTCAGGCTGGTCTCGAACTCCTGAGCTCAAGTGATCCTGCCGCCTTGGCCTCCCAGAGTGCTAGGGTTGTGAGCATGAGCCACCACGCCTGGCTGTAATGCACACTTTTGAAAAATTTATTTTTTGGTTCACTGGGGAAGCAAAAAGAGACCTATGAGCTTGGGTCACATAATTCAACATCTAAGGACCAAAAGGCAGAGTAGCTCAAGGAGGTGCCACAGCCATCAGGGGTTTTGTTCCTGGCACTCTAGGAGCTGCAGCATCTCAGGATATATAAGTTAGGAACAGGGAGTGGAGGGGTGAGTATCACATGGATTCTATTATCTATCCCTTTCCTAACTTATGCACTCTGGGTCCCCCAAAACTGAACTATGTGGCCTCTGTAGCCCTAATACCATTTTTGTGGGGCTAGAACTTTCTTTTCTTGTTTTCCTCAGTTGTTTTAGAGGCCACTCTGCTCAAACTCAGGTTTATGAGTTTCATGGATGACTTTTATTTCTCTGTTCTATTCTTTTATTCTTTGATTCCAGGCAAAAAACTCTTTTAGTAATAAGATTTACTACATCTTCAGGGCTAAGTCCCCAAAGCAATATTTGCAGATTCAACATTTACTGAATGCTTACTGCATGTCAGGTGTTGTTGTAGGTACCAGGAACATGGCCTACTTGGTTGGATGTTTGTCCCTTTCAAACCTCATGTTGAAATTTGATCCCCAGTATTGGAGGTGGGGCCCAGTGGGAGGTGTTTGGATCATGGGAGCAGATCCCTAATGAATAGATTAATCTCCTTTGTCAGACGTGAGTGAGTTCTCCCTCTATTAGCTCCCATGAGAGCTGGTTTTTAAAAAGAACCTGGCACCCACCTCCTCTCACTTGCTTCCTCCTTTGCCATGTGATCTCTGCACACACCAGTTCCCGTTCACCTTCTGCTATGGACTAAGACATGGCCCCGAGCATAGATGAGGACCCTGCTCCCCTGCACCTTGACAATCCATGGGGTAGGCGGATTATAGGCAAGTGCAGAACTAAGTTTAGATGATAAGAAATGCTATGATGAAAATAAAGTGGAATAGAGAGGACTGAGGGCCACAGAGGGGAGTTTCTCTCTCCTTTTAATTTTTCCTTTAATCTTCTCAGATCAAGCAAGTAAGGGCATTTCTCTCTTATTCTAAGTATGATTCTGAGCCACTGGAGGGTTTCAACATGAGCATGAGTATGGCATGAGTTTATTTACATTTCAAAAGTGATTCTCTGACTCCTGTGTGGATACTGGTTAGGGGTGGGGTGGTTTGTCCAAGTGAGAGATGATGACAGCTTGGACAATGGCGGTAGCATTGGAGATGGAAATAAGTTAAAAAAAATTCAGAATGTGTTTTTGAGGTAAGACCTAATCTATGGGCATGTGAAGAGTGAGGGAAGGAGAGGGTTAAGTATGGCTCCTTGGACAGCTGGCTGGATAGCCAAAGTGAAGCATTTCCTCTTGCCCCATGGCTATTCCCTTCCTCCAAGAGCTAATCTGCAGAGGTTCCTCTGGCTTAACTCCCTCTTCCTGCTGGATCAGCCTTCTCCTTTCCAAAGTCAGGCTCGTAAGGTCCTTGTACCTCATATTCACCCAGCACGGACTTATCAACAGGAGGTAATTCCCCAACTCAGCATATATTTATTGAGCATTTTCTACATACCACTTTGTTGGTCCTTGGGAATATAAAGATGACAGATATAGCCCTTGTCCTCAAATAATTCACAATATTAAAGGAAACATAAACTAACTATAATCAAAAGGGCTAAGTGCCCTTCTAGTAAATGATCAAAGTGCTCTGGTAGTACTAATGAGCAAAAGATAAATGCTGCCCCAGGAAGTCTGTACGTAACCAAGCATAAAGGGTTAATAATTAACAGGCCTCAGTACAATCCTTCCAATCCTCCAGTCACTGGATTATCTCCCAGGCGTGCAGTTCACCTCCATGTCAGTCTTCACCAATTTACAGCACCCTGATTCTCTATGAGGATCGAATAAGATAGAATGTTTTGGCTTTAGGCTGGGTGCAGTGGTTCACGCTTGTAATCTCAACACTTTGGGACTCTAAGGTGGGAAGATCACTTGAGGCCAGGAGTTTGAGACCAGCTTGGGCAGCATAGTGAGACCCCCATCTCTACAAATAATAAAAAAATGAGCCAGGTGTAGCAGTGCACACCTGTAATCCCAGCTACTCGGGAGGCTGAGGCAGAAGGATCACTTGAGCCCAAGAATTTGAGAGGTTGCAGTGAGCTATAATCATGCCACTGCACTCTAGCCTAGGTGACAGAGTGAGACCCCAACTCTAAAAAAAAAAAGAAAAAAGAAAAAAAAATGTTCATGGCTTCAAGTAACAGAATACCTGACCAAAAGTTGTTTAAACTGTAACATTTTTTATTGTATCATTATTAGCATCTTATATCATACATTATTGGAAGAAAATGCAGAAATGCAGAAGCAAAGCATTTCTTAAGTTTGATAATGCGGGGGTCTGACAACGTCTTCAAGAACCCAGGGCCTTTACCTGTTTCAGCTCTGCCGTACTCAGACCGTCCGCTTTTGTCCTCAAGCATGTCCTCTCGTGGTTGAGCGTGGCTGCCATAGCTCAAGACAGCACTTGCTTGCTCGGTTCTTTCTCAGGGAAAGAGAATGTTCTTCCTTATTGTATCAGAGAGGAAAACCACTTCCAGAAGTCCTCTGATCCCAGGTAGGCTTTCAGGTCTTAGTGTGTCCACTTGTCTGTGTCTAATCACTGGCAAGAAGGAATGAATTGCCACAGTTGGACTAGACTAATCAAGGCTCACCTTTCTGGGGCTGAAAAGAAACTTCTTTCCTTAGCACATGGAAGGGGAGGGGCAAACACTTAAGTTGAACTGGGAATTCCAAAAGACAGAAATGGGGGGGGTCTATGTAGGTATATCATATAATATATATTTTGTTATTGCTCTTTTAATTGCATTAGGAAAACTTGGTTTTCCGACAAAAGAGGACAGATATCGAGCCAGCTCTGATCTCCAAAGAATCTGATGCTATAACTCTCTCCTTCGCTTCTCACTTTCTTTCCTAACCACCTGGGTTTATTGCAAGGCAGTGTGTTTTGCTGCTGCCCTTTTGATCAACAGGGCATTTTGACCCCAGCAGTTGCTTCCTCTTGGCATCCCAAGTGATCAAGAGTAGGGAAGAATTGGAGCTGCAATATTTAAGGTACGAATATGAGGCAATACAGTAGGTCAGAAATATCTGATGGGAGAATTACTCTCTATTTTCTCACAAAAAGTCATGTAAACTAATCACATTTTATCCCATTCATAATGGCAAAAAGTGGCAGAAACAGTCAACAAAAAATAAAATGGACAAAGTTTTTTTTAAAAAAATGGTAAAAATTAGATCTGCTAAAGTTAACCGAGGAAAGTAGGGCTTGAAATAATCAATGGCCATAAAAACAGAATAAATAAGTAAATGGATAAACAAAACCTCATGATGTCTAGAAGCTCCAATTTAATTTGACATGGACAAAAAGAATCTATTAATAACTAATGACTCCAATCTTTGTTGTTAAATTTTCAGGGGAAAAAATTACTCTTCATGGTAACAATTTCCTAAAAATGAGTAGGGTTTGATTGTATGAAAGAGAATCCAGAACCCAGCATGAAGGGGCCCCTTAGTCCTGCCTGGCAAGCCACCCCTATTTTTCCTGTCTTCTCACTGGCCTGCACTCCTGGGGACCTACTCCAGGCATTGCCTCTGCTCGGCCCTCTGGCATCCCCTTCCTGTGCTCATTTGCAGCTGAGGACCAGGCTTCTTGTTTTAATGAGAAAACTGAAACCATGAGAAGAGAACTTCGCTTCTCACTAGCCCACCTGTGCACTCACCTGCATCGGCCCCTCCCAGGGGACAGATGAGCGCTGGGCTGCTGTCCGTGCTGGGCACTCTGTTTCTATACCGCCCCCCATCCCCTTCTGTTTGCCCCAGGGCAAGGTTCCAGCTGTTCCCCTGCCTGCATCAACATCATCTTTTCCATCTTTATTCGATCATAAGCATGCTGTAATCTCTTACATTCTTTAAAAAAAAAAAGAATAAAAGAAAACATCTCCACCCACATCCCTGCCAACCTGCCACTCCTTTTCTCTGCTCTTTTCACTCCAGAACTCCTCAGAGAGTTCTCTGTTACTGCTACTGGCAGCCCCCCCCCTCTCTTTTTTCTCTCTTCAACCTGCTGGAGGAAGAGTTATCCCCACCACACCTCTAAAACGTCTCTGTTCTTGTTGAAGCCTCCAACCTCCTCCTCGTGTTGCCAAATCCGGAGCTGGGCTCTCAACTCTGTGTCTCCTGTGCCGGTCAATCGGGCATCCTTCTCCGCCTCCTCTTGGGGTCACCTCTTTCCTAGCTGTCCCTCTGCGTTGCCTGGGCTGCTTCCCGACCTCCATGGAGCTCCTCCTTATGTCTTTGACTTCTCACTACTCCAGGGCTCCATCCTAAGCCCTCCTCCTTCTTTATATTAGACAATCTCATCCACTCCCATGGCCTTAAATACCATCCATAACCTGGAAACTCTCAAATTTTATCTCTAGACCAGACCTCTCTCCTGAATACATGTATCCAGCTGCTGACTGGACATCTCCATTTGGATGTGATAGAGGTATCTTAGAATGACATCTCCCAAAACTCTTTGTTTCCCAAAACCTATTTCTCCCTGAGTACATCTTGTCTCAGCAAATAGCAATTCCATTTTTGCAGTTGCTGAGGCCAATATCCATACGGTCCTGCCACCTCTAGCTTCACATTCTTTCAGAGTTTGAGTATACCCAACACCTCTTCTGCTAGCACCCTGGTCCAAGACACCATCACCTTCACATAAATTATTGCAAAAATCTCCCTACTTGTTTTCTTACCTCCCTACAGTGTATTCTTAAGACAGCAGGCAAGGTGATTATGGTGGGCAGAATTCTAAGATGACCCCAAGATTCCTCCCCACCCCTCCTGTGTACTAATCCCTGAGATTGTGGATGTGGTTAGGGTTTGTTATATAGCACAGTCGACTTTAAGAAAGGGAGACTACCTGCTTGGGCCAGACTGAATCACAGGAGCCTTTTAAAAGAGAGTTCCCCTGGCTGGTCACAGGACAGGCAGTAGGCATCCCAGGCATGAGAAAGGTTTGACATGCCGCTGTTGACCTGGAAGGCAGAGAGGCCATGTGGCCAAGAGTGTGGTAGTCTCCAGGAAGTGACAGCAGCCCCCGGCTTGCACTCAACAAGTAAATGGGAACTTTAGTCTCACAGGCTTGAGGAATCAAATTCTGCCAACAACCTGTGTGAGTCTAGAAGCAGATTTTTTTCCCCAGAGCCTCCAGCTGACAACTCAGTCTAGCCAAAACCTTGATTTTAACCTCATAATAATCAGAAGAGAGCACCCAGCCATGCTGGGCTGGGCTGCTGACCTACAGAACTCTGAGCTGATACATGGGGGTTGTGTTAAGCCACTAAGTTTGCAGTGATTTGTTCCATAGCAATATAAAGCTAATACAGTGGTCATATTTAAACATAAGTCAAATTATATCCTCCTCTGCTCAGACCCAGTCAGTGGCTCCCCATCTCTCTCAGTAAAAACCACACACACATCACAATGGCCAATAAGGCCCTGAGACCTGAGTGCCACCACCTACCTGTCTGAGCTCTTCTACTCTCCCTCCCTCGTCATTCACCTGCCTCAGAGGCTTTGTGCTGGCAGATCTTCTGCTGGGAATACTCTTCCCTGGGGCTGTGCATTGCTCACTCCCTTCCCTCCTCCAGGTCTCTGCTCAAATATCACCTTATCAGCTGGGCTTCCCAACCAGCCTATTGAAAACAGCAACATCCCCAAACCTGACATTCCTCTTCTTTCCCTGCTCTGTTTTCTCTGTGGCACTCATTACCACTTAACATATAGCATTTCTTACTGTGTGTTCGTATGTCTCCCCCAATTAGAATATAAGCTTCATGAAGGGAGTTTTTCCTGTTTTATTCACTATTATATCTCTAGTGCCTAGAGCATTGAGAAACACAGTGGCTGCTAAATAAATATCTGGTGAATTAAAGAAATTATCTTAGAGCTCTGGCAAATATTCTTGATGAATACTTTTTAATGTGGCTGTAATTCTCATTAAAATGCTTATGTTCATAAATTTGGGGTCAAACCATCCAGTACTACCATAGATCACATGCACCTACTATTTGTATAGTGCTATTTTTGTTTACTCCAGTTACTGGCTATGCCTGTCTGTGCCTCAGTCTCCTTATCTGTAAAATGGAGATGAAAATAAGAGGAATAAATTAGTTAATAAATGTATTTCATGGGCTGGGCATGGTGGCTCTCACCTGTAATCCTAGCACTTTGGGAGGCTGAGGTGGGAGGATTTTTTCTTGAGGTCAGGAGTTCAGAGTGAGACCCCATCTCTACACAAAATAGAAAAATTAGCTGGGTGTGGTGGCACACGCCTGTTGTCCCAACTACTCAGGAGGCTGAGGCAGGAGGACTGCTTGAGCCCAGGAGTTTGAGGCTGCAGTGAGCTGTGATCATACCACTGTACTCTAGCTGGGGTGATAGAGTGAGACTCTGTCTCCAAAAGAAAAAAAAGTATTTAATGCCTAAAACAGCCCTGTGCACTGAAGAACTCTATAAAAAATGTGTAATCATTATCCTTTATATGTTTTTACCTTTTTTTTGTTTGTTTTAACAGCCCCAGAGGCACATAGTGTAATAACATCCACCCTCCACTCCTGAATGTTTTGCCTGGTGAATACCAGGAAAGGGAAAATTTCTGTGGCAGTTTTGTTTTCTAATGATTGTTTTTCCTTATATCATGGATGACAAATGCTTGTCACAAACAGTAGCCTTGTTGATTACACTTATATATCTTTCTGGAAAATTCTTCAATGAGTCATTACTAGAGCTTTCAGTTTCCCTTAATGCTGATGTTCTCTAATCAGTTTTCTCTCCAACACAAGCTGATCTTTCTTAGCTTGTATTATAATACCTTCCACTGATGTCTCACTGCAACTACTTTATTTGTCCAGAGAAACTATGCCTTGGCTAAAATAGTTGCATGTTTCACGGGTCTGTGTGTCAGTTAGCCACACAGTTAAGAATTTTCCACCTCTCAAGGGCTTCTCATCACCGCAGTTACATAGGATTACATCACCTTGAAATACAGTCCATTTCGTGGGGCATGGAAGCTTTGTAAATATTAGTTTGGGCCGTTATTGGACCAGCCTTGTTTATTTTCAGAAGCGTCTTATCAAAGGAAGAGAGAGACTATAATTAGAAAAAAGGGCAATTTTATTTTAAAAGGGAACAAAGCAGGCTTGCTGCCTTGTTTACTGTGGCTTCCTGTGTGTGTGGCCTCCGGACTCTGCCTTGGCGGCAGGGGAGCCCGGAAGTGGCAGCTGGGTTTAGTTCCGGCAGCCCCTCCAGCCTTGCATTTCTTCACCAGTGTCTCCAGATGAAGATATCCACCTTGACCCAAATATCGAGACGTGAATATTCTGTCCACTTGCACTTTTCTGCTGCATTTATTGGAGTCTTATGCTGATGTTGTTTCAAAGCAATTGCAGTTTCAATCTCAACATCTGTCTTTCAAAACCAATCTTCGGATCAGATTTCTTTTTTTTCTTTTTTTTTTTTTTTGTTCTTTCTTTTTTTAATGTTACTCACAATTTTGAGGAATGTCTAGATGAGGTTGTCAAGCTGCAGGCAGGGCTGGCCACCTGTTTTTGTAAATAAAGTTTTACGGGAACATGGCCACGCCCAGTCACTTATACACTGTCTATGGCTGCTTTCCGGCAACAGTGGCAGACTTGAGTTGCTGCGACAGAGACCAGAGACCATAAGATCCACAAAGCCTGAACTATTTACCATCTGACCACTTCAGAAAAATGTTGCCAACCCCAGGTCTAGATATTGTATCTTGCAGCATACAGAGACCTTATTTGTAGGTTAGATGAGTAAGTCTTTATATCAGTTAGGGTGCAGTGACCAATATAGAAACCACACTAGGTATTTCAGCAGATGGGTTTAATGTGAAAATTGGTTATGCAGATAAAAGAGCAAAAGAGAAATTGTGAGATGTCTCAGGGACAGTAACTGCAAGAAGGAGCCACCTCTAGAGCTTGGCAACAAAGAGAAAAAAGAGGGACACTGAAGGTCTGGGCTCAATACTCTAGGATGTGTAGTGCACCCGGCTGCTTCTTATACCTCTCAGGGGCACGAGGAAGCAGGTTTTGGATATTACAAGGAAGCTAGAGGCTGGGCAGGTGCTACTGCTGAGTGCATGGTGGCAGGATCAGCTAGAAAGAGGAGGGAAGTCCCTTCTCTTCTATTGCCATCCAATTTTTCCTATTTTTCCCTGTTAGCGGAACCTAATAGGAATCCTGCAGATGAAGGGGTCTTGGAAATAGAGCTTAGATCCCCTTTGCAGCATTACTGAGCAAAAAAGGATGTGTTTAGAGCTGACAGACAATAGGTAAATGGCTGGCACATGCTTACAGAAGTGAACTGACCTCACGGTGGCCAGTGGTGGGCTAGAACCCGAGGGTCCTGTCCCGGTTCTGGCTAGACCTGTCTGGCCAAGCTCACTGCTCTTTCCTACACCACAGCCAGCTGGAGTTCACATACTGCTGTTTGGAACTGTTGGTTCTTATTTTTGTTTTGTCTTGCTTTTATCTTTTCATTCAACAACTATTTATTGAGTGCCAGGCACTGTTCTGGGCTGTAGTGATACAATAGTAAACAAACTCAGTGCCCTCATGGGGCTTACATCCAATCAAGGGAGGCAGACAATGAACAAGACAAATAGGAACAGTAAATAGTATGTTAGTTAGTATCACTGCTAAGGAAAAAAAAATAAATAAAGGTGGAAAGGGCAGTAAAGAATGCCATGGGGAAGGGGCTGCAGTGCTAGTCCAGGGAAGAAATGCAACATTTAAATAGAGACCTGAAGTAGATGAGGGAGAAAACATCGGGCATATCTGGGGGAAGAACATTCCAGGCAGAGCGTACAGGTAGTGCAAAGTCCCTGAGGCAGGAGTGAGCCTGTTATGTCTGAGGAACCGCTGGGGGCCAGTGTGGATGGAGTAGAATGATAGCGGAGGAGGAGAAAGTGAGGTTAGCTCCATGACAGACTGTTCCATTAAGGTGTTTCCTTTTTTCCAAACTGTTGCTGTTCTGTGAAATGTGCATTGCCCTATTTGGTTGGCCTTTAAGGGTGAACATTTGAAATTACAGTGATTACCTCCCTAACTGAGGTTTGATCAGGTTTGATCCTCCCTTACTGACATTGATCCTAAGGTAGGTGTTTAGAGTACGCAGTCCCAACATAATACAGCCTCCAGGTCAAGACAATGCATTTATCAGATGTCCTTGGATGTTTCTCTTGTGGAGAAGGTAAATCTGCTGATTGTGATGATAATCTAATGCCTCTTGTGTATAGTAATCAGAGAAGCCTCACTCTCACATGCAGTCTCTAATTCCATGAAGTTCAATGTTTCCCTTCACAGCGGAAACTGCTGGCTCCCACTATGGACGCTATGGATGGTGTTAGGCACGTCAAAGGGAGAAAGTGATATTCACTAGCACTTGGCAAATGGTTAGGTTGCACTTATCCCAGATGTTTTCTCAATGTCTTGGTCTCATGCTCTCTTACTAGGATCATTTTTGATTATGAATGTAATGAAATTTAAGTGGCTACTATTTTATTGCAGCTAAATTCTTAATGTTACTTCTAGTTGCTCCAGGGAGAGATGGCTTTTTTATTCATCTTCGTATTCTGATTGCCTAGCACATGGTTGGAACAGAACAATAATGCATAGTGTAATGTATCCACAGGGCTTCCTAAGTTCTACGTCCTGAGCTAAGCATATTACATGTATTATCTCATTTAATCATTGTAAATCCCTATGAGCTAAATAACACTATTTCTCTTTTTATAGATTAAAAAATTGAGACTTTAAAAGGTTGTCTTTGTTTGTGCTGCTATAACAACATGCCATAGACTAGGTAATTTATGAACAACAGAAATTTATTTTCTCACAGTTCTGGAGGATGGGAAGTCTGATATCAAGGTGCTGGCATTCAGTGTCTGGTGTGACCTCACACGGCGGGAGAGTGGAAAGGAAAGGCCTAAGCTAGTTGCCTCTAGCCCTTTTTTAAGGTATTAATCCAAGCTGAGCACTGTGGTGTGTGCTTGTAGTCCCAGCTACTCAGGAGGTTGAGATGGGAGGACTACTTGAGCCCAGGAGGAATTTCGAGGTTATAGTGAGCTATGATTGTGCCACTGCATTCCAATCTGGGCAACAGGGCAAGACCTTGTCTCAAAAAAAAAAAAAAAGGCACTATTTCATTCATGAGCATGGAGCTCTTATGACTTAATCACTTCCCCAAAGGCCCCCACCTCTTAATATCATCACAACAGTGATTAAGTTTTAACCCCTGAATTTTGGGGAACATTCAGACCATAGCATTCCACCCTTGGCCCTCCAAATTCATGTCCTTCTCATATGCAAAATACCTTTATTCCGTCCTAAGAGCTTCAAAAGTCTTAACTGGTTCTGGCATCAACTCAAAGTATAAAGTCCAGAGTCTCATCTAAATCAGATATAGGGGAGACTCAAGGTACTAGTCATCCTGAGGCAGATTGCTCTCCAGCTGTGAACCTGTGAAATCAAACCAGTTATGTGCTTCCAAAACACTGTGGTGGAACAGGCTTAGGGTAGACATTCCCGTTCCAAAAGGGAGAAATAGCAAGAAGAAAGGGTTAACAGGTTCCAATAAGTCCAAACTCTAGCAAGGCAAACAACATGAAATCTTGAGGCTTGAGAATAATCTATGACTCCGTGCCCCGCCTCCAGACACACTGGGGTGGGGACTGGGTTCCCAAGGCCCCAGAGGACCCCTTCCCTCCATGGCTTTGCCAGGCACAGCCCACAGTGCAGCTCTCGTGGGTTGGAGTTTGGTGTCTGTGGCTCTCCCAGGCTGGCATTGCCTATTGGTGGCTCTACAGTTCTGAGGTCTGAAGGGTGTCCCCCACAGTTCCACTAAACATTGCCCTAGTGGGGACACTTGGCAGGGGCAGTTCTCTGCCTGGGCCACAAGGCTCTCTGAGGCATCCTTTGAAATCAAGGTGGAGGTAGCCATGCCTCCACAGCTCATGCACTCTGTGCTACTGCAGAGTTAGCACCATGTGGGTGCTGCAAAGGGTCACAGTCTGTACCTTCTAGAGTGGTAGTCGGGCCAGCTTGAATAGGAATATAGGGAGCAGAGACTTGAGGCGGTGCAGGGCAGTGAATGCTGAGGTCCCATGGATGCCTGAGGCCCTCTTTTGACATAGGTCTGTCCGCTAGGCCTTGACACTCTGGGCCTGTGATGGGAGAAGGAGCACCAATAATTTCCGAAATGCCTTGAGCATCATTCTTCCCTTGCCTTGATGAATAGCATCTGGCTTCCTTCTGTCCATAATGATTTCCTTATTAAACGATTGCTTGGCCATACCCTTGGCATTCTCTCTGGACTCGCCTTTTCAGTCTTCACAACCTGCCAGGCTCCAAATCTTTAAGGACTACTTCCCTTTTGATTGTAAATTCTGTCTTTAATTATTTTCTCTCTTCTCACATTTTACTATAGGAAATCAGGAGAAGCCATGCGGCACCATGAACACTTTGCTTAGAGGTTTCTTCTGCCAAACATTCTAGTTCATTGCTCTTAAATTCTGCCTTCCACAAATGAATGGACAGAGCTGAGCCAAGTTCATTGCTAAGCTTTTTCTAGCATGCACTTCAAAACTGTTCCAGCCTCTACCCATTACCTCGCGCCACGTTTCCAAAGACACTTCCACATTTTTAGGTATTTGTTATAGCAACTCTCCATTTCTCTGGTACCAGTTTCTGTCTTAGTCCTCTTGTGGTACTACAACAAAATACCTGTGATTGGGTAGTTATAAAGAACAGAAACTTATTTCCCACAGTTCTGGAGGCTGAGAAGTACAAGGTCAATGCGCAGGCAGGTAAATGTCTCGTGAGGGTCTGTTCCATGTGTGGCATCTTCTCTCTCAGCAGCATCCTCACCTGGTAGAAGGCAGAGGGACAAAAAGGCCTAAGCCAGTTCCCTCCAGCCCTTTTATTTTTTTTTTTATTTTTTATTTTTTTGAGACAGAGTCTTGCTCTGCTGTCCGGGCTAGAGTGCCATGGCATCAGCCTAGCTCACGGCAACCTCAAGCTCAAGTGATCCTCCTGCCTTAGCCTCCTGAGTAGCTGGGACTACAGGCATGTGCCACCATGCCCAACTAATTTTTTCGATATATTTTTAGTTGTCCAGCTAATTTCTTTCTGTTTTTAGTAGAGATGGAGTCTCGCCCTTGCTGAGGCTGGTCTCGAACTCCAGACCTCAAGTGATCGTCCCGCCTCGGCCTCCCAAAGTGCTAGGATTACAGGCATTAGCCACCGTGCCCAGCAACCCTCCAGCCCTTTTATGAGGCACTAATCGTTTCCCTAAAGGCCCCATCTCTTAATACCACCACAGTGGGGATTAAATTTCAACACAGATTTTGGAGGAGACACCATCATTCAAACTATAGCAAAGGTTCAGCAATTTTCCTAAGGCCCCAAGTTAAGAAGTGGATCTGGGTTCAAATCCAGATTCTCTGATATCAAAGCCACCAGCTTCTCCACCCCTAACTGGGTGTTTGTTGCATCAATGGAAATGAGTGGCAGCCTGCGCGTGCCACTGATAATGCAGCTATGGGAGATGAGACTTTCAATTTCTTCTTCTGCCTTCTTTATTTTTCTTCCTCTGTCCCTATGTCAAGGCTGCTATTTTGCTAGAGCAAAATTTGAAGTTAACACTCATTTTATTTCTTTATATTCATCATAGATATAAGCATCAATATGGAATGTTAACTGATTACCATATGGAACACAGGAACTCTATAACCAGATATCTCTTTTGCCTGTTTTTAACAACTTTATGCATTTATGAGCTGTAAAGAGCACATTTCTTTTTATATGTATTTCATTAGCCATTTATTTACCAAAACAGTTTATCTTTGTGAAGTGGAAATATTATATATCAGAGTTTAATACAGACAAAAAATATTTATTATGAATGGATATAAAAGTATTTAAAATATCCTGTAGTCACATGGTAACAATTGATCAAAGAAAGAATATCCTATGCACTAACACTACTCTTTTATTCGGGTCTTGTCATTCTGGAATTACTTTTATTCAGAAATGGTTTTGATCCTACAGCAAGTTCATTGAGATGCCATAACACTTCTATAACAATTAATTAATTAATTTAGTAGAGACAGGGTCTTGCTATGCTGTCCAGGCTGCTATTGAACTCCTGGCCCAAAGTTTCAGGGTTACGGGAGTGAGCCACCACCCCTGGCCTGGTAAGAATTTATTATTATGTTGATCTGTTTTAAGGGCTGCTATTCTACCTTTTTGTCTGATAAAAATAGTATTTTCATATGGTTCGACCTAATGGTTGCTCTAGCCAAACAGGTAAAGAGTTGCTAACCTTTTTTAAAAAACTATTTTTAAATTAAATAAGATTTAAATCTAAGAGTTTCTGTATAAGCTGATGGGTAACATATGATTAACTGCTTTACTTGGCTGCACAGTGCTTTGAACAGATAAGTCAAATGAACGACACGAGCCAGGCCACACCAAGAAAATCACACAAGCAGCCAGAGACCGTCATCTGTTGCTGTAGCAATGCCCTGTCAGCGAGCAAGTAGACAAGAAGAAACGTGAGCGTGTCCTATAAGGGTTTGACAAAATAGATTGTGACTTGGCAGCAGACTGTGAACTTGCTAAAGGTCAAAACCTGGACTTGGCACTCGTGTCTCGCAGAACTCGCTTATCTAGATGTTTTAGAACTGTCTTCCAATGTGCTCTGCTTATCGAATGGCAAGACAAAAAACAAGGAACATTTGTTTCTTTGCTTGCTCCAGTGTAGCTGTGCGGCTCTGGGACTGAGCCATACGGAAGCTGGGTTGCAGGGTTATTGTAAAGCAGCTGAGTGAGCCCAGCACAAGCCCAGGTGGGCATGGGCCTTGCAGGGATGTCCCGGGCTGTAGCAAGAGTGTGGCATCGGTGTTGAGATCTGGAACATCAGCGGATGTACCCAATTCACAGGGGCCATCATGAGCAGAAGGGAGCCAGAAAGCGGTGGAGATGGTGGGTTTAGAAAAGCTGGTGGCTCAGGAGAGAATGAACCCGGCAAGGGCTGAGGAGGGCAGGAGAGGGAAGTGCTCAGTGGGGAACACATGTGAGCGTGAAGGGCAGCACGCCAGGCAGCAGGTGATGTCAAGGGAATTTTGCCTCAATTATTTTAACATTCCGATATAAGTGTGCTGCCTGAAAAACCTGGGTAAATACCTTTAAGTGAGAGAGCATTTAAATGAGATAACACTATGTGCGATCTATTATAGGTATTCGGTTAATTCCTTTCTTATAAAATCAAAAGTCAATGACAGATGTTCTATGTTGATATGTCTGCTTTATTATATATACATATATTTATATGTGTGTCTAAATATGTTAATATTTCTGTCTGTATCTGTAAGTCTATGTAGACATCTACATCAGCAGGTAATATTAGGATTGTGAATGTCTATAAACAGTCTATACCTCTAATTACACTAATCTGGGGATGTGTTTTGTGTCTGTTTTAGACTAATAGCTCTTGATAACCAGGTATATTCTCCTCAGAAGTTTTTCGAATAGCACTTCTTTTTAACTATGTGATATATGGCAGAATGGTTGGATGAATAACCAAGCATTTTCAAACAATCAAGAGCACTTTGTGAACAAATCCAGATTTGTAGTTACTATTCTCAATATGAGTTTCAAATAATGTTTTCTGTAGCACAGAGCTTTCTTTGCTTCTTGTTTGTAGGTTGACAAGTTCAAGGGCTGATTTTGCCCGCTTCCTATATTTTTACTAACAAACATGAATATCATACTAACTTTCAGGAATGAAATGCGGGGCTAAATTGAAAAAAAAATTAGTGCTTTAAAATCTCTTTAACCTATTAAGAAACTAAATTTAAGTAAAATCAATCAAAAATAATAAAGTGAAATGTAGCAATTTTATCCCTTGAAATGGAAGGTTTTATAGGCAAGTATATTAATAATGTCTATTATCAGATAAGATCTGAAGAAATAAAATCTTAAGAACATTTTTAAAAGAGTATTTCCTATAAGAGAATTACCTTCCCTTAGGCTGTGAAAAACTCACAAGAGAAGGTGCTGCTGGCTTCTCAATCCCCAAAAGAGTAAGTACTGCAGTTATAGGAATGTTAGGTAGTGGCCGATTGAGTGAATGTATGTTGTGTATACACGGGAAAAATAGAGGACTTGAAAGAACAATAGGCTTTGAGATTGGGGAAGAGGAATCGCATTGGTTTGATTATGCTTCTAGGATGATATCCTACATCAGTCAGTAAAAACTTTGTGTGTTTATGTGCCTACTGTGGCATTGAACTGTGCTAGGTTGATGCAAAAAAAAAAAAAAAAAAAAAAACCAAACCAATGGAAAACAAGTCATCTTCAAAGAGTACGTGGCCTAGCCAAGGACACCACACAGGTGAGCATGGAAAAATAGCTGTCAGCACAAGTCATTAAATGACAAGAGCCAAATGAGTAGTGTGGGGGCTAAAGTCAGGGAGGGCCAAACTGAAGTCTTCATGAGACTGGTGGGAGCAAGAGGGTGGCAATCGTGACAGCCAGGGCAGGAGCGAAGACATTGCGGAGAAGTAGCTTAGGATGGGGAGCAGAGGCGGAAAAGCCCTAGAAGATCTCCTGGGTGCAGTGGGCAGATCATCAGACTGGATGACGTAGGGAGAGAGTGGACATGAGCCTAGGAAAAGAGTCTCGTGTCAGATTGTGGAGGGCTGGCTGGTGTGGTGGCTCACACCTGTAATCTTAGCACTCTGGGAGGCTGAGGTGGGAGGATCACTCAAGGTCAGGAGTTCGAAACCAGCCTGAGCAAGAGCGAGACCCCGTCTCTACTAAAAATAGAAAGAAATTATATGGACAACTAAAAATATATAGAAAAAATTAGCCGGGCATGGTGGTGCATGCCTGTAGTCCCAGCTACTCGGGAGACTGAGACAGAAGGATCACTTGAGCCCAGGAGTTTGAAGTTGCTGTGAGCTAGGCTGATACCATGGCACTCTAGCCTGGGCAATAGAGTGAGACTCTGTCTCAAAAAAAAGATTGTGGAGGGCTGCTAGGAGTGGTCAGGCCTAAGGACTTTGACTCTTCCTGTAGGCAATGGGGAAACACTGAAACCTTTAGAGGAAGTGATCACCAGGATGAAAGTAGAGTTTTAGAAAAGTCATTCCAGTGGTGGTGCAGAGGAGGAATTGGAATGGGAGAACTTGGTGGCAGGGCTACCTGGAAAAAAGATTTCCTAGGAAGAATCAATGTGGTCATTAGATATGAATGGTGGGAAAAGAGAGAGAGACATCAAAAATGATTTTCAGATTTTGAATTTGGATCACCAGTAGCAGAATACAGAACCACACAAATTCCACCAAGTTCAAGGAAAAGCAATGATAGAAACAAAGATTCATGAATTGGGTGATCAGCATGTCTTTAAGGTCTCTAAGGAGCAAGAGGGCTTGAAGTTGACCTCAAGGCCTCACTAAAGGTTGATCTAACCCTGTGCCGTTCACTATAGTAGTCCCTGGCCACACGGTCACATGTAGCTGTGGACTTGCAATGTGCCCAGTCAAATCGAGATATGCTGTAAGTGTAAACTACATACCAGATTTCAGAGAACGAGTATGAAAAAAAGAAAGATCTAATTAATGACATTTAAATATTGGTTACATGTTGAAATGATTTTAGATATATTAGACTACATAAAATATGCTATTAAAATTAATTTCACCTTAATTTTTAAAAAATATGACTACTAGAAAATGTACTCATATTTCTGTTAGACATTGCTGATCTCGACCTTCACAGTGAAGCTCACTAATGTAACACCAACATAACACAGTGAAACAGACGCACACACTTCAAAGTCAAATGCATTTTTACTCCATCCATCCGGTCTGAAGTCTCTCAAAATGTGTCTTGCACTTTGTGACACATTTCTGCATTTTGTGAGCAGGGTATATTGTAGAGATCCGTTTGTTTATTTTATCCAAAACTTAGGTTATTGCATCTTACTGAACATTTGGCTCTTTTCTCAACCAGCAGATGATGCTGCAGCTGACAGTCGCAGAACTTACACTCTAACTGATTACTTACAAAATACTTTTAGATTGAAGTCATACTCCTTACGGTGGGTTTCAGGTAAGAATTTTTTTTTTTTGTAGGGGGCATATTTTTATGCTTAAGTCCATTTTAGTTAAGTCGCATTGTTGGGCACTTTTATGGCTCTAAGAAGATATAGTTCTTGTTTTTTAAAACTCTGCGGAGAGTATTTTTTTTTTTTTTTTTGCTTAAGCGTTCAAAGGGAGAGAAGACAGACAGAAACCCAAGTATTTCTTTGACGTGTACTATAGAAAGTTCAAAGTGAATTGAAACCTTGACAATAATTGAAAAATGAATGAATGTTAGTGTAATATTGATCATTCATGTGTTCCCAACTTAGAAATGCTTATTTAGTCCCTATATAAACATAAATCTTACATTTTATTTCATAATTTTCAGCTTATGAAGATGTTTAATAGCAACTTGCAATATTGATCTGGTTGTTTTCTCTCTTTAGATCATGAATATCTCTACAAACAAGAAAATAATATCTTGCTAGTCAATGCTGAGTATGGAAACAGCTCCATGTTTTTGGAGAACAGTACATTTGTATGTTTAATCACATAATTAATTCATACACTAAAGTCTGGGGATTTATTTTTTCACTGCCTTTCGAGTCATGAGTACTATCATTTCTCATCCTATTGGACTCTCTCTGCAGCATATGGCACAGTGGATCTTTCTCTCCTGCTTGAAATGCTCCCTGCCTTGGCTACTTTTTAGTCTCCTTTGACGATTCCTCCTCCTCTGCCCATATTTTTAAATGTAAGTGCTCCTCGGGCTCTGTCCTCAAATACTGGCCTCTCACCTGGCTTTGCATGCTCTTCTCTGGTGACTGTCACGCACTGCCACAGCATCAGCGCTCTCCTCTCTGGCCTTGGTTCTCATATACACAGACTTGTTATAACACTATCCCCCTCCCCAGATCCGAACTTCAATTGCCAGTAGCCTGCAGGCCGCTGCACCTGGATGGCCTTCAGGCATTTTAAACTCAGAATTCCAAACAAAATTGCTTATCTCCTGTCCTAACTGAAAGCATCTTATTTCTCTTCCTGAGTTCCCAATCTTGGTAAATAGTCACTTAATTCTCCTCCTAGTCACTTAAGCTAGAAACCTGGCAATCATCCTTGACATCCCTGTCAAGCCCTGTGATTAGCTACTCCACAAACCCTCTGCATGTCGAGTATGTCACAGATTTCCATTTCCACTGGGCAGTCCTGGCCCAACCCTCCTTTAACCTTGCAGGAGTGAGTGCGCTCACTAGCGTCCCTATCTGCGTTCTGTAGACCCATCCACTGTACTGCCCACGCCCAGGTGGATGCCACCGCTTTGCTCTTCCCTCTCGTTTCAGCTGCTGTGTCACCAGAGTATCTCTGTAAAAGGTAGCTATGACTCTGTCACTTCCACATGCAAAAATGGGTCATAGTTCCACATCTTATATAATATTTAGGTCTCAACTATTTTTCTAATTTGGTGTCCTCCCACCTTCCACTGTGTCTGACACCTCCCATACTTCAGATTATACATAACCCCTACACATTCTTTAAGCATGCATGCCCCTTCCCATACCTGGGGTTTGCTCATGCTGTTCCCCCTACTGAGAAAGTTCTCTCTCTGTCCTCAGCCGCCCACTCGTAGCCATCTTTCCTCGGTTAGGAGTAATCCTTCCCTTTCTGGCTAACACTGGTTGCCACTCACTTTGCATTATGGTCACTTGTGTGGGTGAACTTGCCATCTCCCAGACGGGGCTCTCCCAGGGCACAAACCACGGGTCCAGAATGGTACCCTCTATGTGGTAAGTGCTCAATGATGGAAGCTAAACTGAGCTGTTCAGTTTTTCTTTTTTCTTCTCCATTGACAGGATGAGTTTGGACATTCTATAAATGACTATTCAGTATCTCCTGATGGACAGTTTATTCTCTTAGAATACAACTATGTGAAGGTAAAAGAAATGCTTTCTTACTGTGACATTTAAAGAGTATTAGAGTATTGTATTTTCTAACTGATTTCAAGTGTATGGATATTTAAGATTGACATCTAAGTAATATGGTAGACACTAAAGACTCATCAATTCAGAATCAAAGCGTCATTCTCATTCATAAAAAACAAGCGCAACCGAAGTTTTAAAAGAAATTCGTTTTTAATGCTTTCAAATAATAAAAAGCATAGTTAATATTCTATTACAGATACTAAGTCAATGAAAATCTGTAATAGGCATTTATCATATAATTTAAAAGCAAGTTAACATGTCTGACTTGTCCATCTAGTGATCTAACCCCTTATTTCCTTTGTCTCAGTTTTACATATAGTAAGACCCTCAATAAGTATTTGCTTTAAAAAGAGTTAAACTTGCCATTCTCCAGAAGAGACTCTGCCAGATGGCCCACACCACCTCCTGACCTTCGGGTCCCGCCATATACAAGCCATTCTAAGGAGGGGGACCTCAGCACCGTCTCAAAGCTTCTTACGAGAGCACTCAGCTTCCCCCGGTTGCCCGGCCCAACACCGAAGTGTCGCACATTCAGGAAAGGTTACAGCTTAATCACACATCCTCCTCATGTTTAGTATGCAAACCGCCAGGAACTTTAACGGCAGCTTTTTGGTTATTCGTGGATTTGACAACGGTTGCCAAGTATAGGAAGTTTTGAGACACGTAGGGAAGCTTAGAAACGTATGGAAATACTCTGTATTGAAAACAAAGTGCAAAGCGGGGGACTCCCCCCCTGACCTTTTTTTCCCCAGGCTAAATAGCATTGTGGTGCCTTATCTCACACACCAACACTGCTGTACTCAGGCCAAGCAAACCATTCCCTACTCCATTTATCATCTCGGGATGGCAACTCTCAATGATAATATTTACCCTGGATTCCCTTTGCTGGGCTCTATTTCCTGGACAGAAGACTCCGACTGTGTTCTGCTAAACTTGTCAACTCTAAGCGAATCAGAATCCTATGCCAACTTTAACATATCTGCTGCCAGTTAATGGATTATTGTTTGTTTTAATTCGGTGCTTCTTATTGGTACTTATAGAATAAATTCATTTGAGGAACTTTTAAAAATTCCCAGTGTTTAGGTTCAATCCCCAGATCATTAAAGGGAAATATCTGGGGTAAAGCCAGCAACCAGGGTGACACCCACAGAGTTGTCCATTTTCAAGACAAGCATATGAGGGTTAGGCAGAAACAGAAAGATAATGCTAACTCTACTTACTCTCTTGCCTGGTTCAACAGTGCCGTTTGATGTGCACTAATGGATACATTTCACTGGTAGACCTTAGTTGGACAGCCACCGTTAGTGACTTGTATTTGTTGTGTCACCAAAGTTTACTGGCATATTTAACTACTTTTGCTGTATTCACTCTGTCCCCTTCTCCCTGCAACCTGTGCTTTAGGCAATAACCAGAGTGCTCCTTTTAAATCCTAAATTAGATATGCCACACCTGTGCTTAAACCCCACAGTGGCTACCCACCACACTCAGAATCAAGTGCCAAATCTAACCATGGCATCCATGGTGCCTGTGTGATTGGAGCCCAGTCTGCTCAGCTAAACGCATCTCCTAGCCCCCTGTCCTGCAGACACCATGCTTGGTCAGTACTTCTTGGCCCACCTGCACTGTAGCATCACTTGGGGAGGTTTGAAAAAAACACAGACGTCTGTGATCTACCCCAAAGCATCTAACTCAGTAAAGCTATGGGGGGTGCCCAGACCCAGGTAGAGTCAAGGGTTCCCAGGTGATTCTGTAACCTAGAATTGAGATCATTTAAGTGCACAGCTCTTTCCTTGTCTCAGGCATCACCTTCATTCTCATGTAAAAAAGGGCCACAGAACTTGTTACTGCTTCCTCCTGGAACCTTCTTCCCATCATGTGACTCTTCCTTTATATTAGCCTGGGTCCCAGCTTTGCTGGATCACTTTACCTAACATTGCCCTTTGCCCCCCTGTTCCACCTGTACCCCATAAATCACTCTCACATTAGCCCATTTTAGTTTCTTCACAACATTTTGTGATATTTTGCTATCTACTTCTTTATTGCTTGCCTTATTTAGCACCAGTTTCCCCATGTTTTCATCACTGCTGCACTTCCGGCCCCTAGAATAGGGCCACAAAGTGGATGCTCAACAAATACTCATTAAATGAATACACGCTTTATTATGAAGCAGAAAATTATAAAGGTTATTGAACATAGGGAACTATATGTTCTATTTCCGTTTTTTTTTTTTTGAGACAGAGTGTCACTCTGTTGCCCTGGCTAGAGTGCTATGGTGTCAGCCTAGCTCACAGCAACCTCTAATTCCTGGGCTCGAGCGATCCTTCTGCCTCAGCCTCCCGAGTAGCTGGGACTACAGGCATATGCCACCATGCCCGGCTAATTTTTTCTATATATTTTTAGTTGGCCAATTAATTCCTTTCTATTTTTAGTAGAGACAGGGTCTCGCTCTTTCTCAGGCTGGTCTTGAACTCCTGACCTTGAGCAATCCGTCCGCCTCGGCCTCCCAGAGTGCTAGGATTACAGGCGTGAGCCACCACACCTGGCCTATTTCCTTTTTTTACTTCAAGAGTATCCAGTGTAATTTCTGTATAGCATAAATATTTTGGTTAACCAGATCTCAAGAAACATATCCATAAGAAAAAAAAGTATTATTTTTTTGCATTTCTTTGGAGATCCGCTGTCTGATATTTTTGGGATCCTATTACATGACTTCTCCATGACTAAGTTAGCACGTCCAGAATGATCAATTATTACTTCTGAGTTGTGGCTAGAAAGAAAGAAATGGGTGAGTGAGTGAATACATGTATGAGTGAATAAGTACCATACAGTCTGGCATGGATGTTCTCCTAGCATCTCCGCCCTTTGCGTAATGCTCTGGAGATAATGATAATATTTATATCATCTGTTCCTTGTTAACAATGTTCCAAACCATACTGTGCATTTCCCATGCATTCTCATGGGAACACCCTGAGATTGTTGCTATTATTATGCCCATTTTCCCAAAAATGAAAACTGAAACTTAGAAAGAAACTTGCCTCACATTACACAGTGGAGACTTGAATTCAGGTTAGAAGACTCCAAAGCTTGTCCTCTTAAATGTGATCTTTCCTGTCTTTGCACTTCAACTTCTCTTTGCTACGTTGCTCTTTTACTCATTCTCTGTCATCCTCTACCACTAAACTCAGCCCAAGAATCACCTTTTCCATAAGACTCTCTCCCTCCCCAAGGCCTAATTTATGATTCCTGCCCCTCTCCACCCACCTTCATTATATCTCTTGGCTCATTCTTTTGTGATTCTTTTATTGTAGTTTATTTTGTCCTGTATCCCCCATTCAACTATGAGCTGCTCAAGGGGAGGGAGCCTGTGTTATCCAGTAATGTCTGGTAGATGACAGCTGCCAGTGTTCATAGAATAAAGAGATTGATGTGTCTGTTTCAAAAAATGAAGTGAATATGCCAAACATCTTGGGTTTCCTTTTACAAGCCATAATGGTTTGTCATCCAGAAATGACCTCAACCCTTCTTAATATTTTTAGCCTGCACCACACCTTTTGGTATTAGCAAGTGTTATGCTCAAGATTGCCCAGAAACAAGCATGGAGTGTGTCAAAATGCCGGGAGTTCTTGACTCTCCCAACAAATTGGGTCCCAGGCAGGAACTTCTCAAGAGATTGGAAATAAAGGAGACAGAGACAAAGTACAGATTAAAGTAATGGGGAAATCAGGGGTCCTCCATCATTCCCGTGAGCCCGCAGGCCACGAGTGGAGTCCTGCATTAGCATGTATTCTTTCAGCAAAAAATTATCTGTCACTGATTTACATGTACAAAAAATTATCTGTCACTGATTTACATGTACATATCATGAGTTTAAGTTTCGAGGTCTCCCAAAGTAACAATAAACTAGCTAAGCATACACAAGTTAAAGATAAAATCGTGAGTCAGCAGTAAAGCGTATAATCAAAATGGGAACAAAGAGATCACATTCTTCTTTCTACTTTATCTAGTTTCTCATTTACTGAGACATGAACTCAGGAGAGAGATAGGAACACTGCCTCAGGCTTAGAATAGGAAACTGCTCTTATCTGCTGGTCATTCTCTCTGCGTTTGGATTACAAGCACAGTCCATTTGCAGACATCTAGGCTGTGGCCCTCAGGCTTCAAGGCAGGGTCCGTTTGCAGACATCCCTGATCAGTGGAATGTCCCCCTCAAGGTTGAGCAGGTTTTGCTCAGTGAACTGACATGTCCACAGGTTGCTCTTTGGCAAAGTCCTGTCTCACTCCTGGGGTTCTCATGTCTCGACCCTAACTCTCAACATCAAAATAATCCAGGGTTCAGGAAAGGACTGTATGACTTGCAAAAATAGAAACAAACAATGAGTATTTGTTGACATGAGAGCATAGGAGGGTAAGAAATGCAAGTAGTTAAGGTTAGACACTCTGGTTTTTTGTCTCATCTCCGCTATCACCTAACTGGGCATCCTTGGGCTACATATTTTATCTATCTCATCCTAACTGGTACAATTTGAATTTTTTTTTTAAATTTGGTTCATTTCTTGAACACCTACTCTGTGGCTTGCATCAAGCCAGACTGTAGGTATCCAAAGATGAATAAGACACAATTTCCTACTCTAAGAGTATGGTAGGGAAGACAGATATATAAATAAGTAATTTCCTTTAAAATATCTTTAATTTATATATGCATCCACATTCAGACATAATTTTTCATAAATGCAAATATGTGGTCATTTACATACTCTTTAAGCTTTATTTTTTCCCCTTTTCACTTGGCTCCCTAGTATATGTATATACTAATGTATATCTAATGTATATCTCTCTGTATTTCATATTTTTCTCCCTGTTCATATAGCTCTATGAAAATATATAGGGTTCTTTTTAGTTATTGCATGGTCTATAAAAATGGAATCCTATTTTACATACTTTTCTGTAAATTGCATTTCTCACTCAATGATACCATGTGGAACTCTTTCTAAGTCATCTGGTAGAGCTCTAATTTTTTTTTTAAATAATAGAACTTTATTTTTTAGAGGAGCTATATGTTTATAAAAAATAAGCAGCGAGTTCCCATATACTCCCTCATGCTCCCTCAGTTTCACCTGTTATTAATGTCTTGCATTAGTGTGCTACATTTGTATCAATGGAGGAGCCAATATAGATACATTATTATTAACTCAAGTCCACAGTATACATTAGGGTTCAGTCCTTGAGGGTTTTGGCAAATGTATGACAGGTATCTACCGTTATATTGGTGGAGTTTGACAAATGTGTGGGTCTTGACAAATGTATAGTGACATATATCCACCATTATGGTATCAGATAGAGTAGTTTCACTGCCGTAAAAATCCCCTATACTCCACCTATTCATCCCTCCCTTCCCCCAAACCCCTGGCAAATGTTGATCTTTCTACCGTCTCCACAGTTTTACCTTTTCTGAAAATTCATATGGTTGAAATCATGCAGTATGCATCCTTTTCAGATTGGCTTATTTCACTAAGCAATATATATTTAAGTTTCCTCTATGTCTTTCTGTGGTTTGAGAGATCATTTCTTTTTTATCACTAAATAATATTCTATTGTATACAATAGAAACTGCAGTTTTTATTATCTGTACACCTATTGAAGGACATCTTAGTTGCTTCCAGGTTTTGGCAATTATGAAGAAAGCTGCTGTAAACATTGTGTGTAGATTTCTGTATAGGCATAAGTTTTCAATTTGTTCAGATAAATAACAAGGAGTTTGCTCATGGATTTATTTGGCCTTGGAATTTTCTTTATGTAAACGTTTTCATTTATGAATTCAATTTGTTTATTAGAAGTAAAATTATTCAGATTTTCTTTTCTCTCTCTTGATAAATTGCTTTTCAAGGAGTTTCTTATTTTTTCTATTTTTTAAAATTTATTGGCAACAAAGTTAGTAATAGTCTCGTATAATCTTTTAATGTCTGTAGAGCCTGTTGTGATGTCCCATTTTTCATTTCTGATATTGGTCATTTGTACTTTTTTCCCCCTCACTTTTACTAGGTTGGCAATTTTACTAGTCTTTTCAGAGAACTAATTTTTGGCTTTCTTAATATTTCTCCATTGTGTGTTTTCTCTATTACTGCTCTTATCTTTATTATTTCTTTTCTCCTAATTACTTTGGATTTAGTTTGATTTTCATTTCTAACTTCTTGAGATGATTGTTTAAAATATCGATAATATATTAATATTTATTTTAATTTTAATATACATCACTAGGTGGCTTTTAAAAAGATCTAAAGCACTTTATATTTTCATCATCAATGAAGTTAAACATGTCTTCACGTTATCATCAGCAATAGCATCATGTGTCTTTTAAATCTTTTGCCAGTAAGATGGGTATAAAGTGAAAATTTGCATTTTCCTAAATAGGTGATCTTAACACATTATGGTAAGTGCTAGGAATAATGATTTCTCAAAAAGTGGCACTTTGGCCCACTGTGGTCCTGGGAAGGCTCTTTGGAGGAGGTGTTGCCAGAGCTAAGTTATAGATGAAATCCAGAGGAATTTATCCTAGATGATCTCTAGGATACTTTCAAATTCCAAAATTCTAGGAATGTAGGTAGAGAATTATAAGATATGATAAAATTTGAGAATTATACAATCATATATCACAGTATCTATCATCTTGAGCTCCTATAGCAAGTGGCCAAATTATCAAGAATCACAGAAGCCTGAAATGTCTGTTTTCTTTTATAGCAATGGAGGCATTCCTACACAGCTTCATATGACATCTATGATTTAAATAAAAGGTCAGTGACTTCCCCATTATATCTATTAGGCTTTTGCACTGTAATTTTTTTTAAAGGAAACCCTACTGTGAGTTATTGTTTCAGTAATGTTTCCTTTTATCTTTTTTCTAGGCAGCTGATTACTGAAGAGAGAATTCCAAACAACACACAGTTGATCACATGGTCACCAGTGGGCCATAAATTGGTTAGTGAGTCTCTCCTGTTGTCAGAAAAAATATTGGCTCAAATCTTTCATATACAGAAACTATTATACTAACCCTGATACAAAGCAGACATCTTAGGAAGTCAATATTTCACTGCAAAATATAGTGCTATTGCTCAAGGTAATATTTTACTAGCCTAACAGAAAGTAAGGCTAACAGTTAATTCCTTAAAGTATCTATAAAGAATTGTTTATTCACTGGGAAAATGCTCATCAAACTCTTAAGTTCTGGTTATCCGTCGTACTTAGATACTTTTTGACCTACACTTGTTTTCTGCAAGTTCTGTGTCCTTCTGTGTCATCGCAGACATATCTTCATGTTCTCTGGTGCTAGGAAAATATTAGAAGTCCAAAATAAGGTAAATAAGAAGACGGAATGTTTATCTTCAGTTGAACTTCTCTTATCCAGAATGCAACTGCATTCCCCCTCCTCACTCTCCCAAGAAAGAAACGTGCAAGTTTATAGCATCCTATAGAAGTGGCCAGTCTTCTAGGTCTTCTCATACACTTTAGCACCCAAATAGTAGTAGTTTTGAGCTTATTATTTTTAGCATGTTAAGAATGTTTTTAGGATTATTTTGGAATTGTAGCTTGTATATTTGTCATTTAAGAATGGGAAGGAAGGAGTAAATGACTATTTTGCTAGAATTGAATATCTTACTATGGTAATCATCATACTTGCATAGATAAGTGTTTTTAAAACTCTAGGATAAAATACATCGCAACATATTGTTATTGATACCAATACTTATTTTTTATTTTTATTTTTTTAATCTTTCTAGGCTTATGTTTGGAACAATGACATTTATGTTAAAGTCGAACCAAATTTACCAAGTCAGAGAATCACACAGACCGGGAAAGAAGATATAATATATAATGGAATAACTGACTGGGTTTATGAAGGTAGAGACTTTAAAGCTTTTTCAAATCAGAAAATCTATAATCTATATCTATAATCTGTATTTTTATTCTAAGAATAAACATTCCTTTAAAAATGGGAAAATTCAATGAGATTCAAAGTAAGTTGTATTTTTTCCCATATTGTCATCAAATCTCTTTTAGAACTCATAGCACACGATGTCTCATAGACCAAGAATTTCTTAACATTACCTACTGCTCCTCTGTCCTCATTGTTCCACAATACTCCTCTTGTCTTCGGTTTATTGCTACAAAGGGCCTTTCTATGTGGATACCTTTTCTGGCTTTACTGGGGCATAAAAGCCTCCAGATTAACATCAGATGTTTCTCTAACCAGGCCTACATAACCCAGAAGTTACTAAGGGAAGCTAAATACTCCCACAACAGTTAAAAGATGATAAAATACTGTCTACAGGTTGGATAGTAGAGGGGAAGAAAATGCCTATTTTATAGAGGATTTTATTTCAATTTGGACAAATTACGATTTTCTGTTTTTAAAGAAGAAAAAATAATTAGAAAGGCTGTGGAACAGTGAGTAAAAAATAAGACTAAAAGCAGTTAAAAAAGAATATTGTCTCTTAGGATAAAGAAGTTTAGATACTATTAGGAACACATTTGAAAAACTTAGAAAATATTAGAAAAACATTTTTCATGTCTATAGTTACCAAGATAAAAGGCGTTTTGAGGTTGTTCCAAACTGTTCACAAGGTTGCCTCATACTTGTTAGAAAGAGTCATTTTTATTTCATCCTATTATTTCTTCTTTGTAGTTAAAAAAAAAAAGTTTGTCTTTATGACTTAAGTTTGGTTCTTACCCAGTCCAAATCAAGTTCAATTAATTGATAACGTTATAACAACGGCAAAACCAAAAAACATCACATTAAAAGAAAGATAGATTTCCACGGCCTATAAATAAGTGTTTGATTAAAACTCGTAATGAAATTTACTAACACTAGTTACTTAGAGATTCTTTAACACTTGTTGGACAGCACGGCCAGCCTCTGTGATCATTACCAAGAAGTGCCTCTTCCCAAAACTGTGACCCTATCTCAGAAACATCAGGCCCTCTCTAAGACAAAAACACTGCTAACACTTTCATTTTTTCTGAAACAGACAATAGCTGGAGGGCTCTTGTTTTGCATGTTCATGATTAAGCCACTCACGGGCAGAAGAATGGCGTCACTGCAACTTGACCTACTGCTCTCCAAAATCTTCAGTCCCTAGAGGGAAATTATTGCATAGACAATATGAAAAAAAAAATATGTTCTGCATTCCAAATAACCACTACTTCAAAACATGGAACACTACCTGTACCTGTACTTACAAATAATTTTAAAAATGAAAACCTTGCTCAGACTGTATTGATTTAATGTAATTGCAGTTGTATTATAGACTAGAATCACTGGGTAAAAGGTACAAGGAAGGAGATATCAACTCAGTATATGAAGAAATTCTTAGAGGAAACCTTGACTTGAGTCATAAGGCCTGGGTTCTAGTTTTTATCTTAGGCAATTCACTCATTCTAAGCCTCAGTTTTCTTCTCTGTGAAATGGGCTATGAGTAGACTTTCCCAGAGGTCTTTGTGAAGACTAAATTAGATGTGTTTTGTAAATTCTAAATTGCTACATAAATGTGTATAGATCAATAGTATAGGTATGAAGCAGTTAAGGGAGCCTAGGCTGCCTACCCAATTTCTGTTACTAGAAATGCTAAAACAGAGGTGGGAAGGGGCAGTATAGCATGGAGATGAAAAGCATGAAGTCAAATCTGACACGTCTGGGTTGATTTTTGATTCTACCAATGATTAGCCATGTGATCCTAGGCAAATTGTTACCCTCTTTAGGCCTGCCTCACTTTATCAGTACAGTGGGTTATTGTGAGGATTAACTGAGATAATACATGTTAATTGCTTATCAATGCTTGGCACATAGTTAGTACTCATCAAATGTCTACTGCTCATCACAATACTTATTACATTTTATTATTGTAATTTTTATTATTATTGTTAATATTAAAAATGAGTATTTGGAAGCAACTTGTAAAGAGGCAGCAGGCCTCAGAAAAGTGATTGGAATACATGATTTCTTAGCTCTAAGATTCTAGTTTCTGTGCTTTTGCTTTTACATTTACACTCACACGAGACTTGTGGGATAAATAGGAGTCTCCATCCAGTCGACTTGACTCCTCCATTCCCAGCTGGTGAAAGAGGTTTCAACGTGTTAAGAGCCAGAGGTTGAATGTCTCATGAACAGACCCCAAAGTAAACACAGGGAGGAGCTACCTTTGCCAAAGATTGAGAAGGTCCCCAACAATCTACTAGAAAGCAAGATCTTTTCTCTCCATTTCCTCCCTCTTTGACCCTCTTTCTATACCCATCAGCATATACACCAGAGGAGGGTGTTAATCCAAGGGAGTTTTCAGCTTCTGGGCTGGGCAAGGAGATGTTTCTCAGTAGGGGTCTCATGGAGCTCCTTGCCATTCTAAATCCATCCTTCCCACACCTTGTTTGTGCCAAGAGTAGTAAACTCTGGGCACCATATTGGTTTGGTAGCCTGGAGCTACACACCACCCACCAGTACCCTGTGGGCTCAGTACAAACTGAGCCCAGTTGGGGAGAGTATGCTGGCATGTTGACTGTTTGAAAATTAGAAAGGAGAATCAGCCTCCTGTGTGAAATTTACTTTTAGTATGTTTTGAGGCATAAATTTAGAGGATTATAAGATAAAGAAAAAAATGTAGAGCTTATATTAAATATTGCATGCTAAAATATTCTAAAATGGTCCAACGGGTTACTTATTTTTACAATCCAGATATATCTTTGAAGATTTTATTTTTATTCATTTGTATTACTCTGATTTTGGAAGCCCAGCAAACGCAAAGTGGTTCATTAGTTGAACTCTACTGTAATTACTAAAGCTAATGAGAACAATATTTTGCATGCCAAAGCCAATTTATCAGCTACTTCTTGTAACAGAACAATTTATGTCTTTTTTTCAGAGGAAGTCTTCAGTGCCTACTCCGCTCTGTGGTGGTCTCCAAACGGCACTTTTTTAGCATATGCCCAATTTAACGACACGGAAGTCCCACTTATTGAATACTCCTTCTACTCTGATGAGTCATTGCAGTACCCGAAGACTATACGGGTTCCATATCCAAAGGTCTGTGCTCCTATTCATATAATGGTTCCGTAATTTGAAGGGAAGAGAATGGTTTCATTTAATCCCTTCCTGCTAATGAAAATATTGTCAGTCTCTCTTCAACAGCTTGCTGTGATTACTCTTGCTGAAGTCAACAGCATCTGGCAATTTTAAAGTATTTTTATTATCCCAGGAAAGAGTGTGATTTAAGGTTTTGTAATTTCTCCAAAAACTTTGAGGAATGACAAGCAGAAAAAAATGGGGAAAATGCTTTTGAAAGAGAAGGGGGAATGAAAATATTTGAATGGAGGAAAAGAGAGGCTGTAATTGAATCAGAAGCTCATCTCATTTGTAGAAGTTGGAATGTGCCCTAGATGAAGTTGAAAAGCCTGGTTATATCAGATCATATTACTAATTAACAGGATACTTGACTAGTTTTGGTGGTTCTGTTAGAGATTTGGCACTAATGTAAATTTCACAGGTCCTACATTCGGAATAATAGTGTCACGACTTGGTTTTCAAAGCTGTTCTTCCCTCCAAGATGCATGTTTGTTCAAACTGAAGAGCTTTGTTAAGCAGGGAAGCCAGGGAAGAGGGGGGTTCAGAAGGAAACCAGGGATTCTTCAGCAGTACTGCGATAATAGTGACCACAGTATAGGAAAATCAAATAGTAAAGTGTTTTTGCTGTAAGCAGTTTGGAAAAAAGGGATTTTTATTTTTACCAGCTCACTCAATTTGCTTTATGAAGAGCTGCCATTTTAGGAAGACAGAGGAAGTTAAAAGAAAAAAAAGATCAGAGACTAAATATGGAGATGTGTTTTCAGTGGAATGTTATTTTTTGATGAGTGAAACTGGCAAAAAAAAAAACCCATAAAATGTTCTCACTAAAAATATCATATTATTTCTAACTAATCTGTCAATTGAAGATCTATATGTATATTTTAAAAGGTTTTATAGGTTCTGTCATAATATTGCTTATAAAGCTCCAACATGGTGAACCTGAATTTGGAGTGGAAATGATGACTTTCTAATTAGCATCATTGACTCTTGACTCGGGTAACCTGATTTTTCTGGAGGATTGTGTCTTTGGAAGGGCCCAAGGTGTTCTTCAATTACAGCCATCAAAGTCTTTTGGTCTTGTGGAGTCAGGGTATATTTGCTAATAATAGAATTGATTTTAAGAAGTTTATCCTTGCTTACACCAAGTACATAAATTATAAACATAGAAACATTTATTACTTAAACAGAAGAGCTTCGGACCTTCAAGTTTTATATATCTATCACACATATATATGCACATACTGTATATATACATGCACACACATACAAATATATATATTATGTTTCACTCTGAACACGAAAAGGTTGCATTTCATGATTTTCCCTTATGTTCACTTTATTTATATTAAATTGTTCGAATGCATCTGATTGTTACAATTTATAGCCATAATACATTTTTGTGCAATTTTAAATTTGTGTAATAATACTATATTTTTTTGTCAATACCAATTCTGTGGTTGTTTTTTCCTAGGCAGGAGCTGAGAATCCAACTGTAAAGTTCTTTGTTGTAAATACAGACTCTCTCAGCTCAGCCACCGAGGCAACTTCCATACAAATCACTGCTCCTGCTTCTGTGTTAATAGGGTAAGGCTCTTTTCTTGAATGCTCAGGTTGTGTACAGTTTCACACTTCCTAGGAGAGAACTTTTCAAAAATGAATGGCAGAATCAATCTCTACCTCCAATTGTGTCACCCCAAAAAACAGTCACTCCTTCCTTCATTCAGCAGCTCTTTGTGGAGCACCTGTGTTCAGGCTGGGCACAACTCTGGTGATGGGAATGCACAGCGGACAGAGCACCGGCCACCCTGGTGTCTCAGAAGCTGGAGCTCAAATGGGGGGAGGTGCACAATAGCCAGATAAGCAAAGGACAGTAGAAAATGCCAGGTGGTGGCAAACGTGGTGAGGAGAACCCAAGCAAGGCAAAAGTGATGGGGCTGGTGGGGGCGTCAGGGAAGGCCTGCCTGACAAGACAGCCTGGGAGAGGTGATGTGAAGAAAGGGAGGACTGTCCACATGGTGGCTGGGGCACAATATCGCACAGAGGAAGAGCAAGTGCAAAGGCCCTGCAGAGGGAATGGGCTTGGGCCATTGGAGGAACCGCAAGGAGGCCAGGGTGGCTGGAGCCTGTTGGGTGAAGAGAAAGTGGAGAAATAGAGGTCAGATCCCACAGAGCTTTGGTAAGAGTTAGAGAAATTTAGGGAAACGGTGGATTGAATTTGGGGAGACCCCTGGTCATCTTTTGCCCCAAGATGTCACTTGCTTAAATAATTCTTAGTGATTTGAAATTCTGCCCCTTGTTTATCTTGCTGTAAAGAAGGCCCCATACTGGGTGCAATGTGTGGCTATCACGCAGCTCTTCATTCACTCACTCATTTGTGTTACTTGTGTTGGTTTTGCTGTTGTTTCTAGGTAACAACTAGCGTGCATTGAGCACTCACTACATGCCAGACACAGGGCACGACCGCAGGCTTTATCTTAAGACTCTTTAAAGTAACTGTCTCTTTCCGACAGCTATTACAATATGCCTGTTTTACAGATATGACAATGAAGCCTAGAGGTTAAGAAAACAACCACGTAGGAGCCTGTATTCAAACTTGACTTTCTGACCTGAAAGCAAGAGCTATTAAACACTCTGCTGTATACCTCTCTCCGTGTGAATACGGCTGGTGCCCTCAGATTCCTGAAGGCACCATCAAAGCAGTATGGGGGTGTCCGTTTTCTCTGAGGTTGCATTAACAGCATCAGGCATGCCGTAGGCTGTGCTCCGCGTTTTAGTAACTCATTAACTTGGTTAGAAATATCTGTATTGACCTATTCATTCTGGGGGAAAATTATGAGTAAATTAAAAAAGTATATTTTCCTGTGTTTGTCCCATGGTGTAAAAATTTACCCAAAGGCTTTTTAAATCTGCCATTTGTTTCCATCCGGCCACCTCTTCGATCAACACTGGTTGAGCAGCATCTATTTATACTCCCAAGTGTCCACAGGAAGCCTGTGCCCTTGTAGTGCTTGTCATCAGGTAGAGAGTAGAAAGCATTCTGATGAATGACCCCAAGATGAATGACAGAGATATAAGCAACAGGACGGGGGCATTGGAGGAGGGGATTCAAGAAAGCCTCACATGGAGCATGCAGACTGGGTGGGTGGGTGCAGCAGGGCACGGTGGGGAGGAGGGGTGCAGGGGTGGGACACAGAGCGCGGGAACGCGCGGGGCCACCCAGGAAAGGAACTGCAGAGCCAGGCGTGGCCTCTTGGTCGGGAACCAGTTATCTGTCTGCAGGGAGAACGAGACATGAGCACCTGCTCTGAAAACTATTCCGTCTGGAACGGACTTTAGACCTCATCAAAGGTTTATAAACTTTTTAAGGACCCAGGAGCCTTTGTTCAAGTGAGATATAACGGAGAAGTAAGTGCAAGGCCATAAAACAAATGGAAGATTACTGCTCAGGCTGGGCAAACCAAGTCCTCGTCCCTCTCAACCCCCAGGAGTCCCCAGAGATTAGACAGAGCCTGAAGGGCTCCAGAACCCAGTCAGAACACCACCGTGTGGCTCAGACGAGACAACTGAGGCTCAGAGAGGTAAAATCATTTGCTCAGGGGTTACACAGCAAGTCATTATGAGAGCTGGGAACGGGGCAGAGGCCTGGGCATGCCAGACCAGAATATTTGAATAATCGAGTTAAAATGTACCGAGCGCTGCCTGCAGCTGGGACTGTGCTATGTTCTGCTCCTTCCCTGTCATTAATTTCCCACAAATGCCCTGTGGTGTCATCTCCGCAGACCATTTTACAGATGAAGAGGCGAAGTGCTTCCCACTTAGAAATCACTTACCAAGGCACAGTTGTGACGTGCTTGGCTTGGGAAACTTAAGCAATTCTCAGGACTTATTTTTGGCCCTAAAAATTAATCATTAAGTCTTTGTTCTTTGTAGTTCTCGAAGCTGCCCTTATGGTGGGGATCCTCACTCACTGTGGATATTTTGCATGGGATTTATGTTACCAAAGAACCTTTTTTGGAAACGCCACAGGAACGTGTTGTCTAGGGAACTTAAAACATACCCCTGGTCTCTGTTAACACCAGTAAGGTTGCAATTTTGCTAAAACTAGTCTCTAGACCCTCTCTGGGGAGAATGTTCTAATACATGGTGATGCACCGTTTTCTGGCTTCATGCAGAGTTCCAGCAGGGCCACGTCAATCCAGCGAGTCATGCCTGTTAGTAAACCGTCCAGCCCCTGGGCTGTTACTTGGTGACAGGCTGGTTTCTGGAGTGGGAGGCCTGGCAGGGGTATTTACCCAACAGGTATTTATTAAATGTGTCCTGTTTACAGCACCTCTCTTCCCTCCTCTGCCCATGTTACCCTGGTGAATTTTCCTGCGAGGCCATGTCCTTTGCCACAGAACTTCCAGCAAGTGAAATCCTACAGGAGGATGAAGCTGGTTTGTGATTCCGCTAGGAGTGAGCAGCAATGGGTAGAGATGGGTGGAAGCACTGCCTCTCTGACAGTGAGAAGAACAGCAAGGCCACATTTCCAACCACCCAGACCTGAACCTGAGCCAGGGCAAGTTCTCTGCCGCCTTCCTTGATTTAGCACTAAAGTTGATCAGATCTGTGAAGCTGCAATTTGTGTTGACTACTCATAATGGGAATTTGAGAGCTCAAAATATTTGAGAGAAGACAGCGTATAATGTAAAATCATAAATCTCCTGTTTTATTTAGAGCAGTGCTTTCATTGCTGACTGAAATAAGACAAGTTCTACAGGGTAGGGGCCAATCTCACAATAGTATCGACAGTGCCTTGCAGGGTATCTGGGACATAGCAGGTGCCCCACCAGTATCTGTAGGACAAACTAATAGATAAGTGGATGGATGGACGAGTGGGTGGAGGAGGTGGGTTATCCAGGGGACTTTGTGTGTGTGGAACAGGAGTTCACACAGCCAGCACCAAGGAGGACCTCCAAAATGACCTTGCATAGCAGTCCCTCTTTTCTATCTCTTCCCAGCCATCTGCAGATTGTGCAGCCTGAAGCTAAAGGCCTGGAGAGGGAGGGTACGTTCTACTGTAGGTGACCCCACGCGACATCTGCTGCATGGCTCTGGGGGCTCATCACACCCAAATTATGACCTGTCCCATCCCTATTCTCTCTGCTTCTGAGGGACACAATACAAAAAGACATGCTATGTCCCTTCTGAACAGTTGATGACCTTTAGTCTATAAAGCAGGGGCATCAGGCCTGAGACTGTCACACGAGAGATAGATAAACTGGAGGCTGGTGACACCTGCAAGAATAGAGGCAGACTAGGGCTCGAGGGCCACCGGTGCTGCATCCCTCAGATCTGCTCCATCTCGCCCCACCCATTCCTGTCTGCAGCGATCTGTCAGCAAGCCGGGAGGGCTGGCATCCCCGTCAGAGTGGAGGGTGGCATGGAGCCCACGGCCAGCCCTGGCAGTACGCCCACTTCTTCGGATGATTCACTGAATTAATCACTCCACGGTTGCAGTTGCTCTTAGTAGCATTTTTCCTTCCACTATTATTTCTAGTTAGTAATGCATACCTTATTTTAAGTATCTTTAATGTATCAAAAGAAACATTTACACAAATTAAGAGAATTAATAGTACCCAACAGGTATTTATTAAATGTGTCCTGTTTACAAGGCATTGTTTTAGGACAGGCAGCCACTTTGCAAGGGGATTTCCTGTAGCATGGTTTTCAAAAGCCCGTCTATTTCAGTGCATTCGAATATGAGTTGCTTTATAAAATTCAGTTAACACACACAACTTTCTAGGAACAAATAAATTTCATTGAGTGAGGAATTTTATGCTGAAAAGAAGCAAGAAGGTTAAGCTAGCTAGCAACGTTTCCCAGAGGGATGGGTGGAGGTTCTACAGAGGCAGAGAGTACAAACAGGAAGCTCAGCTGCCAACTGCTTGATTTGAATCCTGGCCTCAACACTGTCCAATGGGTGATGCTGGGCAAGTTACTTAACCTCACTGCACTTACATTTCTTTGTTTGCAAAACATGAGCTACTGCAGTACCCACCTCATAGGGTGGTCATGAGCTTTGTGTTAAGCTCTTGGAATAGTTCCTGACGCATAGGAGACTCCACATGAATGTGAACTTCTATTATGTCCAGAAATTACTCCATTGCTTTCTTATTAAAATTAGCCATATTCCCCTTGGACTAGGCCAGTTCCAGAAGTTAGATGCGATTGCTGGCTCAGTGTGTCTATCCTGGGACAAGCAGTATGGGCTCACAGGAAGGTCCCTTGTCCACCCCCCGCCGACCATTACTTATTTGCCTGTCTGTTTCTGCAAATAAAATGAGCACGCAGTGTGCAAAGTGTAGTTGATAATCCTGCCTGTTAGATTTTTCTGACCTGAAATGGGGACTTAAACTTTTCAGTAAAAAGTGCAATTACTTGTTGGTTTAAATCTTTTTCGTGACTCTTGGACATCTCAGCCTGGCATGATCTTCACTCAGGGCTATGATTGAATGGAAGTATGTTTATAAGAAAATTCAAAAATTACTGTCTATTCTGCTGGTGACCTGCCTTTGCTGAGCGTGCACAGGGTCCAGAATACACCGTGGGCCATGGGGGAGGACAAAGGCAGTGCAGGGTCCAGGTTCTTTAGCCTTTGATCCAGACATGGGCAGGGTAGACAGCTGATGCACGTGAGTTTCCTGGCCAACTTCCCAAATTCCATTCCTCAATGTTTTCAAATGGGGAAAAGTTGCTCTTATATTGCTGCTTTCTGAGCCTGAGGTATAAGTTTTAACTTTTAGCAAGTAAAGCTACTTAGTACTGGGTGACCCAGTACTCATGGTAAAGAGTTTTCTTCCTCCATCACCTGCCCCTTCTCCCTACCAAACATTTTAAAAGGGGACGGATATTTCTAGAGCCCAGGTTACTACTCTTTGCCCATGGAAATCTGGGATTCTGTGTGTGAGTGGAGAGGCTTTTTTCCCTCTAAAGAGTGGTACATACTTTTCATCAGATTTTCCAAAAGGTCTCTGACCTAAAAAAATAAGAACTACTGGTATAAAACGGGGTTAGCACACCAGAGCTTGTGGCCAAATCCAGCCTACCGCCTGTTTTCATATAGTCCACATGTAAGAACGATTTTTACATTTTTAAATGGTTGCCAACAAAAATCAAAAGAAGAATAATATTTCATGACGCATGAAAATTATATGAAATACAAATTCTAGCTTTTCAGTGGAGCACAGCCACACTCATTTAAATACGGTCTCTGGCTGCTCTCGTGCTGCGAAGGCCGGGTTGAGCAGTGTGGCAGGTAATATGGGGACCACAAAGCTTCAGCTGTTTACTATCTGTCCTTTACCTGCAAAGGTTTTCCAATCCCTGGTCTGGAAAACTAATTTCAAAAAGCTTCATTTTTCTCTGTTTTCATTCTTCCTTGTTCTTTACAAGGATTTATTACCCATCCTGGGTAAGATTTATTCGCCTTTCCATTTTTTCATTCGAGGCCTGTGCATTGCGCAAGTGCAGAGGAGTCAGGTCAGGCGAGGCGCCCTGGCTCCTGGGCATGCAAAGAGGCATTCGCGCTCTCGGACCCTGCAGCCTGGCAGCATGTGATGAGCGCCAGAGATGGGGGAGAGTGCAGAAGGAGGGGGTCTCCAAGAAGACATCGTGGACAGGGGACATTTAAGCTAAGACCTAAAGATGTTGGAGCACGGCAGTCATTCTAGACTGAGAACAAGGTTGAATAAAGAGGCGGCAGCCGGAACACCTCATGGGGTGCTGGTGAGAGCATCAGCCACCCAGACTAGATGGTGTAGGCTCTTACGAAGCCAGAAAAAGGACTGCGTGGAAGGAGGCCCTATCTGTGGAAATGTGGTGCTC
The DNA here is from genome assembly GCA_963574885.1 of Lepilemur ruficaudatus. Taxonomy (NCBI): domain Eukaryota; kingdom Metazoa; phylum Chordata; class Mammalia; order Primates; family Lepilemuridae; genus Lepilemur; species Lepilemur ruficaudatus. The sequence continues at coordinate 84,538 of CAUYRT010051858.1, read as the reverse complement.
TGAGGCTGGGTGAAGGGTTTGTTCTTCTTTCAGTAACTGCACCCTGCAGTGGGGACAGCATGGAGGCCCAGGCATCACTGGGCACATTAACACATTAAGTGTCCCCAGGTGTAAACGGGGGATAATAAAACCGTGAGGGGTTTAAAGTGCTTTATCCAGCACCTGACGTATCCTGAGTGCTCAGTAAATATTTGTCGTCCGACTAAGCATCGGTGAAGGGAGTGGAGACAGGAATTAATCTATGGATCCCGCGGAAGGACAGAGCTATTTAGGCCATGAAAGTCAAGAGAGGATTTTTTCCTTTATTCAGGGCTGCATTCCACAGAAATGTAGTGAGTGTTTTGATCCTGGCGTTCTGCTAGATCTTGGGGATGCCCTGTGAATGTGGGCCCTGCCTCAAAGAGCTCACGGTCAAGCAAGGAGAGTGATGACACAAGGAGGGGCAGCCCCGCCCCCCAGAAGGGACGAGCAAGGGAGCCTGTTAGAGCATTGGGGTGCAGGACGGGGCGGGAAGTGGGGTGAAGGTGTGGCCATCGGACAGCTGGGAAGAGGGGAATGAACAGACTGACAAAACGGAGCCAGGCCTTGGTCAGACGCGGGAGAGGAGTGAACAGTCGTCCAAAATCACCCTGGGGGAGGAAGCGGGGGGGGGGGAGACAAAAAAATAAACCATCCAGAGCAAGTAATGCTGGGGCAGCTAGCAGAAAAGTAAATTATGAATTCCATGCATTTCACTATAAATCAGAAGGTGGTTCCAAAAAATTTTAAAGGTATGTGTTGGAGGAGGATGCACTGCCAGAAATATCTCTATTTATATAAATTTATGTTAAAATACCACAGGGGTTCTCAATTTCTTCACTTGGTTCATGTTTTGACTCTTGAGAAGGTGCCTTTTTAGAATATAATTCTTTGATTTTCAAAGTTGTGGAGGTGTGAGTCAATTTTTTTTTTTTTTACCCATTTGAAAATGAAGTTGAGAAAAAGGTCAGCTGTAATTGCACCCTAATAGGAAGAATTTTCTGGAGAAGCACATCAAATTACCAGAAATACTCACATTTCAGCCAGCCAGTGTCCACGGCCTCACTGTGCTTTCCCTTAAGACAGGAGAAAGGAGATGGGAAAATATCACCCTTGACTCCCTGGCACCTGCAAAGGCTGAGTGCAGGATTGATAAATCCTGAGCACCTGGTTTGAGTCACGTACATTAAGCCACCCTAGGGTGTTGGTGCTACTTTTCCTGTTGGATATATTTTAATTTCCATTCAAAATTAAATTGTACTTTAAGCTTTAAGAAAAGGTAAACTATTATGGTATTAAATGGTTTTATTAACCGTTTAAAATTCTACTTTACATTAAGATGGATTTCTTTTCACTGAGTAGAATGTCTGTTTTTACTAAGGCCTGGCAATAGTCATATTAATACTTTCTTTCTCTCTCTCTCTTCCCCTCTCTCTCTCTTTCTCTCTGTCTTCTCCCTTCCTTCCAGAGATCACTACTTGTGTGACGTCACATGGGCAACACCAGAAAGGATTTCTCTGCAGTGGCTCAGGAGGATTCAGAACTATTCAGTCATGGATATTTGTGACTATGATAACTCCAGTGGAAGATGGAATTGCTTAGTGGTGAGATTGAATGGGGGATGTTCTGCTTCTAAAGCAACATGTGATCGGAGGGCTCTATAACGTCAAGGACAGCAAAGGTTGGCAATCAGGAAATTAGGTGTGAGTCTTTCTTCTTCCTGATTGTGACCTGAGGCAGCAAGTGTAGACTGTCAGATGCCTGCCATGGTGCTTCTGTTCCACCCTCACGCCCTACTCACGCTGTTGTAGTTATGGACACTGTCCCTTGGGGAGGGGAGAGATGGTGACTGGAAACCCAGGAGACAGAATCCAATGTCCGTATTTAGAAAATTAGAGGACCAACAGCTGCAAGGTCAAGGAACTGTGCTTGCATAGAGAGCACATATGGTGTGAGGAATGACTGTCTGAGTACATGTCAAAAGAAGCAAAAACCAAGAGGTCACACATCCATTATCATTTCTTTGACTGTCTTTAAGCAGGAAACAGCTTTAGATAAGTACCAGTCTGAGAAGTTGCCAACACTGAGGCCAATTCAGTGTTACTCTAACTTTGAGGTACAGGGAGGTTTCTAGCCAGGGAACCACAGGACCAGCCAGAGTGGGGAATCCAAGTTACAGCCCCTTTAGGAGCCAGCAGCCTCAGGAGGGGTAAAGTCTGGAAGAGGTTTGCTGGTACCTGCCAAGGACACCTTTACAAGCCTCCTTTTCCGGTCATGGGCCCTGTGCCTACACATCTCCTCTCCCTGCTCCCATCCTGGCTGGGCACGGGGCAGATTCGCGCCTCAGAGAGCTTGAGCTCCATATATCTTGATGCACTTCTTCATTTACTTATGCAACAAACCTTGAATGCCTATTATGTTCCAAGCTCTGTGCTCAGCTATATGGATATAAAAAAATGAATTAGACAACATGCCCGTCCCCAAAATGTTTCTGTTCCAGTAGGGAATACCACAATGAAAATAAATCATAACAGCTGCCGTTTATCTATGGAACACTCACAGTATGCCAGGCACTGTGGAGACCAAGAGTCAATGAGTTTAAGGAGTTTGTCCAGGTTGTAGGACACAGTCAGAACTCAAACTCCAAAACCCAGCTTTTTGCTTGCTGCCAGTTAAATCTCCATAATATCAGGGTTGTGCCATAAAAGTGCTTAATCAAGGTACAGAGGGAATGTAGGGCAAAAGAAGATGATCCCCTCTACTGGAGACATGCACGTGGGGCAAGGAGATGACATGGAGAGCTATAGAGCAGTCTGCGATAAATCTCGGGTGCTGGGCAGATAAGGGCTAGAGGCCCCCGGGAGTAGAGGGCTGTGCAAGGGCTTGGGACATGCAGGGACTGTGAGTTGGGGGAAACACAGCAGGGGGACAGAGGCTAGAGGCCCGAGTGAAGGCTGGGATGGATTACAGGAGTGTGGGCTTACCTCGTAAGAAGTCGGGAGCTGTTTGAAGGGTTTTTTTATTTTTATTTTTTTTCTTTTTTGAGACAGAGTCTCACTCTGTTGCCCAGGCTAGAGTGCCGTGGTGCCAGCCTAGCTCACAGCAACCTCAAACTCCTGGGCTCGAGCAATCCTCCTGCCTCAGTCTCCCAAGTAGCTGGGAATACAGGCATGTGCCACCATGCCTGGCTAATTTTTTTTTTTCTGTATATTTGTAGTTGGCCAATTCATTTCTTTCTATTTATAGTAGAGACGAGGTCTCGCTTTTGCTCAGGCTGGTTTCGAACTCCTGACCTTGAGCGATCCGCCTGCCTCGGCCTCCCAGAGTGCTAGGATTACAGGCATGAGCCACCGCGCCCAGCCTGTTTGAAGGTTTTAAGCAGGAGAGTATTGTAATGAGATAGAACTGTCTGTTGCCATGTGAGGTCAGCCGGGGACTAGGCAGGGTGGAGAGTAGACAGGAAGGAGGGAATAGGAGCCGAATCTCCAACAAGGAGGTGGTGGCAGCGGACCAAGGGCAATGTGCGAAGACCTGAACGAAGGCAGTATCGGTGGAGATGGGCAGAGAAGTCAACGAACTAGGCCAGAGGGGCTGAGGAAGGGGACTGGGGAAAGTGCAGGCATCTAGAATGACCCCCAGGTCTCTGGCTTGGATGAATAGGTGCCACTAACTAGGAGAAGAATGAACCAGTAGAACAGGCTGGTGGGATGGAGGAAAGAGAAGGAAATTCTCTTCAGTTCTGTGCATGTTGGATTTGAAATGCCAGAGGAGCTTCTTGGACAGTATGTGGGTATGGACTCGGGACAGAGCTCTAAGCAAGAGAGGTAAATGATCTGTAATGTAATTACAGGAAAAATACTAACATAAAGAAAAATATACGAATGAGTACTTTTCAAGTATTTTATTACAAGTACAATTTTGTTCGTATTACCACAAATTATGGCTAAAGAATCGATTGTATCATCTACTTCTCTTTAAAATGCTGTCATTTTAAATGCTGTCATTGAATTTTTCCCTTCCTAGGCACGACAGCACATTGAAAAGAGTACTACCGGCTGGGTTGGAAGGGTAAGAGTTAAGACTTAACGGGATTTTATGGATGATGGGTCAGCTACTCAGCTATGTAATATGTAGCTACTCCAAACTTGGGCTCTGTGTGATTCGTTATTAATAGCAATGTTAATTGACCTAGTTCTCAAAATATTTAAGTGCTGCCTGTAGAGATATCTTTCCATGGAGAACATATAACATAAGCAGTTGGAAAAAGTAAGGGAACACGTGGAAAATCAAGAGCAGAGCAGACAAAACGAAACACATACTCTAGGCAAGTTGTAGCTCCCGGCAAGTTAAAAAGCAACCACTGCTGAACATTGGCCAAGATATTGAATGTGCTTGTTGACCTCATCTTTGAAGTTATGTGCGTTAAAGGCAGAAAACACCGTTTCTGTCCCCAGCCTGCACAAATGCCTACGGACATGTGACTGCAACCTGCGGGCACTCAGCAGCCACCACACCACACTCACTGTGCACCTTTCTTAGGAGGAAAATGTACTCCTGTGGGTTCACACTTTATTAGGCAGCCAGATGCAGAGCTTAATCCGGGAAAGCACGGTGACCCTCAGAGACTTCTGCTTCTTGATCCAACTGCGTTAGGTACCTAATGCGCAGAAGAACCAACCTCATTGCTACAAGACCATGGGATGAATCGAGCGGATGAAAGAACTCCAGCCAGCACAACAGCTCGCATAGAAGATGAGGAATAAATCTCACCTAATTTTTATGACCACTTCTATTAAGCACCTTTTTCAAGGGAAACAAAATGACTCAAAAAAAAAAATGTAAAGATTTCACATCTCCCGGGTCGTAGAGGTAAGGCCCCCAGTCCAGGAAGACGGCCCCGTCCAGCTGGGCTCGGAGCTCCGACAGCATTCACACGTCCTTTTTCTTCAGGCATTGATTGGGCAGAGGGGAGAGGTTTGCCAACATGAAAAGTGGTTTCCTCCATGGCAAGAGACATGCTACACTTCCTCACGACTCTTTGAAAAAAATATGTTTTTTCCTCTCTGTATTTAACCAGACAGATGCCACTTTTCACACATTTCTACTAGGCACAACTCCATCCAGGGGAAACAGGGAAATGTATTAAAAAGATAAGGCTGTGAACACAGGTCTAGAGAGGGGAATGTGTTTCGGAGCTCTGTAATGAGAACACCAAGTGTACCGCACGCCTCAGCTTGCTCCATAAATGAATTCGCTTTAAATCACTAAATAGAAGAGGGAAGCATTTTTCTTCTTTCCCAAAACGGGAGCTGATGAGAGAGGAAACATCGAGGGCGAAGTGTATCAACAATTTTAAAAGACCATCTCCTACCTGCTCTCAAATATAGCTAGGAAATCGAAATCATAAAGCAACATATTCCTTTCAGGCTAGGGTAGACGCTCTTCTGCCTAAACTGCGTTGTGTTCTGAGTACTATCTTTTATTGAACCGTAAACAAGTGGAAATTTTGGTCTGTATTTCTATACAAATTTTTTTTTTTTGTAAATTATCGACCATGCTTAACACAATGAAAAGGCTTACCATAAAAATAACTGTATAAATGTTTCTGTATGAAATATACAACAGACATTCCTTATGGTATCTGGTCCAGAAATGGTTAAATGCTGCCTAAGTCTGACTTTCAAAAAGAAATATGTGTAAAAAAAACAGGAAAGAAAAATGTCCCCAAATTCCAAACCACCTCCAACCTGAGACAGTCAAAACTAACATCTGTTTCAAGAAAGCACATTGGAGACATTGAGGAAATTTTCTCATTGAAACTGAAAGGTTAATGTTATTTTCTAGTCACTTAGAGCCGGAAGTCATAGTTATCCTCCATAGAGAGAAGGTGCCCCAAAGAACAGTAACCACTTCTATTTACTGAGTGTTCTCTATAAGCCTCTTTATGTGCATTCTCTTGTTTACTCCTCGCAAAATTTACCTATGAGTTTGGTCTTTTCGTGCACATTTTATAGAAAGAGAATTTGCGTTTTCAGATACTGTGGTTTCATTCAGCAAGTAAATGAAGCATGCATTTTTGAGCTTAGGTGTTGGGGAAGACTTTCTAAAACTGAAGTTGGTACTGAGATGAGACTAATGTGCTTTGATGCTTTTTTGTTATCTACTATTTTCTAGTTCAAGCCTTCAGAACCTTATTTTACCTCTGACGGTAACAGCTTCTACAAGATCATGAGCAATGAAGAGGGTTACAAACACATTTGCCATTCCCAAATAGATAAAGACGTGAGTATTCTTACATAATTTATTTCAGGTTGACCTTTTTTTTTTTTTTTGAAACTAACTTGCAGTGGAAATCATTTAGTAAAGTTAATCGATGTGTGCAAACGATCAGACTAATTCAGATTCCTCAGTGGTATATGTGGTAAGGTGGACTGGGCTGGGGAGTCCCAGCAAGAAAGCCCGAGGTTAGCTGAATTTCTGATATAAATGATTTAATCTTCCACTTAACTTTGATTAGAAGGAAAGTCTAATAAATCCCTTTTTTTAAAACCCCATCAGGACTGCACATTTATTACAAAAGGAGCTTGGGAAGTCATCGGGATAGAAGCTCTTACCAGCGATTATCTGTGAGCATCCTTATAATCGATGGGATATAAACCTGCTTGTCATAATCATGCCCTCTTTGCCCAGAAGGAGGGAAAAATCTCCTACAAATGAAGAGTAGTCTCTTTGGAATGTGTTCAATACTTTTTTCTTTTTAACATACGGAAGCCTTAATGATTTTCACATATGCTTAGCAGATTTGATACCATGCCACCAAGCGGCTCTACCTCTTGCTCTTACCTGCTTTACATTACAAGAGCTGAAGCCTCTTTTACTTGAACATTGTGGAACACTGAACTAGCAATCGGGCATTTTGTAAAATTTCAGCTGGCACGGATTTTTTTGAAAGGCTTGGAAAGGCAATTTTATCTGTCCGTGTCTCGGTCTTACTTTTTGGAAAATGGAAAGCTTTGCAGAAGCCGTCAACTGCCACAAATGAGTTAGTGGAAAAGAGAGTGTTATTTTTCATTAGAATCTTGGGCACTTTTATGATCCTTTCTGGGTCTCACCACAGAGGAATTCTGCCACTGCCCGAAGTAGTTTTTGAAGACCCTCTTTAGAAGTGGCCCTGCTGCTCTCAGGAAGATGGGGCTCCTGCCATCTGGTAGCTTATGTTATCAGAAAGAAAATGCAGAAAACAGGATTGATACCTGGGGTCTTCATTTCAGGCTAGTTGTCCAGTTACATTTTTTCTGACAAAAGACTTCGTTTGAGTTTTTACTTGTCACTTTAATTAAGGGAGAACTCTCTGGTTTCATATATTTCAGTTTGTTAAAAAGATGTGTGATTTCTATTAATATATAGAAAAATCTCTTCTAGGTAGAGAGATGATGGAGAAAAATGGCTTCTGGGCGGTGGTGAGGGGCAGGGGAGCAGTGACAGAAGGCCATGCACCGTGTGCACACTGTGCTTCGTGTTGCAGTTCAGTGGCATGCACCCAACTTTCCAAGAAATCATAATCAATATATATTTCATTTGTTTTCCTTCTAGATACTACATCAGTAATGAATATAAAGGAATGCCAGGAGGAAGAAATCTTTATAAGTAAGAGCTGTCTGTCACATTGTTGACTTGAGTCTTTTTAGCTGATAAACAATTTCTGGACTTTTTTTTTGCCTTGTCCTAATATTAAATTGGAATTGCTCCTGAGCACTTTTATTCCTTCATAAATCAATCTGCCTGTCAACAAGAGAATGGCTTTATTAGATGTTTTGTGATATTTCCAAACAATGGGAGTTTAAGGTTATTATTAATTCAACGTATGTATTTCACATTAAAATAAAGCATTTCGAGGATTGCTTTGGCATCCCGCTATCTTTGAAACTAGAATGTGGCATTATTCAATTCCTTCCTTTCATTTATCCTTTCATCAAGCACTTAATTTCCACTGTTGGTTTTACAGGATCCAACTTAATGACTACACAAAAGTGACATGCCTTAGTTGTGAGCTGGATCCAGAAAGGTGTCAGTACTATTCTGTGTCATTTAGTAAGGAGGCAAAGTATTATCAGCTGAGATGTTCAGGTGAGTCTGAGCTGCCTGGGAGGGGGACAGTCGTCGCTGGGACTCCCACATCTGTCTGTGTGAAGCACCTCCCTCCTTTCCTTTTGAACTTGAGAAGCTCTTGAAATCACTTAAGTCCTCTTCTCTCCACTCACATTTAAGTGGCGAGTTTAAACTACCTTTTCTTCCCCTCCTAACTGAAAGACTTGCATGGCTTACTTTAGACTGAACATAACATGCGCACACGTGCGCACACACACACACACACACACACACAACCCTTATGCATAACAGGAGCACTTCCTCCTTAAATGCACACATATCATGGAGTTTTAAATTATTATTTTATGCACTTGCCCCTTTAAATGAGACAACGTATGTGGCTGGTGCCTGTCACCCAACTTGCCACTGCTCTATCTTCTGTTGCTGTTATTTACTATAAATGAAGCAAAGTGACTTATGCAGGTCACACAGCTAGTTACAGGTACAATAGGATTCAAACACAGGCCTCTGCCTATCAAGCCCTCCCTTTGAAACACTGCCCCAGGTTACTTCTCAAAATGAGAGAAAGAATCTGGGTATTCTAAAAAGAACTGCCAATAGCAAAAGAAAAAAAAAGGGTTTCAAACTAGTTATCTGAATCTTTCTTCTTTATTGTTGTGTTCCTTTACAGTTCTTTACTATGGCTGCTTTTAGACACTGTTTTTTGGGCATGTGCTTTTATACTAGACACTGCGCTAAAAGCTTTATATTCGTGATCTTATTTAATCTTTAAGAAAGCTCTATAAAGTAGAGATTATTATCTTCATTTTACATGTGAGGACACTGAAGCACAGATATATTGTTCTAAGGCACACAGCAAGTACGCCAGGATTCAAACCCAGGTCTGTATAGTACCTGCACTGTGGTTCCAATCAAGTGTAGAAATTATTATTATCATCCAAATGCATCAAAATTAAATTGCTCACAAAATAGCTTTTCTATACATTACCTTCCACTCTGCAACTACCACAGTTGGGATAAATAGTGACGATATGGGCTTGTGAGAAAAACACTTTTGCATGCCAGAAAGGAATCGCTTATCCAAGTCAGGCACCGTGCAGATGTGCCGCCTGGCTCGGGACTCCGGAGTGGGAGCAGCAGGGGAAACCCGCCCCTCCCAGGAGGCCGGCTCCAGGGCTCCCTGGCCGAGGGAGGGCAGGGCTTGAGCAACCCTGTGGTCATCTGCGATCACAGATTTAGAGTTGGGGAAGGATGGCAGCTGCACTTCACCTCGCTGATGAGGAAATTGGACTCAGAGATGGGAAGGTGCCCAAGGCACCTAGCAGGGCAGAGGTTCATTTCCCACTTCATTCCACTAAACCTTGTGCCTTCCCAGTAATACTTCTTACACTCAAATTGTAATTATTTTAAGGAAAAAAAAAAGGAGAAACAGCTAACATTAAGCTTCTTATCCATAATGATATTAAGTATGTGTTCCATCAAAGTTAAATGGTAACAAATGATATTTTTGAAAAGACATATATGCTGGTTTTTTAAAATACTCTTCCAAAACATATTTTTCCCTGATTACGTTAACAGGCCCTGGTCTGCCCCTCTATACTCTGCATCGCAGCTCAAATGATACAGGTATTTTCTCATATTTTACCCTTTATTTGCTTTTAGGAAGGTGCATGTGAAGAGTACAAGTGCAAAGCATTGTGTGATTTTCCTTGGCGTTAGAGTGTCTTGACAATGTATCGAATACAAGGCTTAGAACCTGAAGTATCTATAGTCCATCAGTGAATTTTGTGTTTGCTCATTACTGCATTGCAGAAGCCAAATTCATCACACTGTAATGCATTACTGCTCTCTCCCGTATTTGTTTAGAACTGAGAGTCCTGGAAGACAATTCAGCTTTGGATAAAATGCTGCAGAATATCCAAATGCCCTCAAAAAAACTGGACTTTATTATTTTGAATGAAACAAGTAAGTTAAATTCCTCCTGGAATAGTACTTGTCATGAAAAAACAAATAAGCTATAACATGTGTGATCATTTGATCTGAAAATATGCTTTTTATATTATATATAAATCTAATTTAGAAGGCTATTTTTCATGAAATATTCTGTAACATTCTTTTGTCTTAAAATACAGTACCATTCTATGTAAAATTTACTCTGTCAAGGGGAAAAGTATTTGGAGAAAATACACTATTGCTAGTTCAGTTTTATCCCATTAAGAACTCTGGTATTTTACTAGTAAGTACTAATTGTGCATTTGACTTAATGATATCCTAATATATTTCACCTTTAAACCGAAGAGATCAAAATTATCTGAGACGATTGTATAAAAAAATTAGTGTTGGCTGTAAATTAATGTCAGTCTCTGGAGAGAAATTTTGAATTTTTCCTAACCCTCCTCTCCTCCCATAGTTAGTCTAGTCCCTGGCCTGGCAGCCTGATCACGGATTATATTCAGAGACCACTAAGAACAATGTGTTTCTTCAACTAAAAAAAATCTTATTTATTTCTTTGTTTGTTTTTATTTGTTTTTTCCACTAAAGGCTAACAGCTTATAGGGGAAGGAGGAATCCATTAGGCTTTATTTATTTTAGATATATATTTTTTTTAATTTAGGAGAATAGAAAATATTCAATGCATCTAATTTTAAATGTCAGGAAAAGCACTGGAAAGAGTAGGGTACTTCTGAAGAACAGCTTAGAGCAGTGCCACTCAAACGGATTGTGCATGTGAGTCACCTGGGACCTCGTTAACATGCACATTCTGACCCAGCAGGTCAGGGTGGGTCCTGGATTCCAAGGGTGTAGTAAGCTTCTAGGTGGTGCCAGTGCTGCTGGCCCTTGAGCCACACTTGAGTGGCAAGAGCTTAGAGTTTTCCAGAGCTAACATTGAAAACCTGATGCAGAGGCCATCGAATACTGAGATGTGCCATCTATTGCAGTTGGTAAACAATGAGGAGCTCTGAAGGTTTTAGGGTCAGGGAAGCCACATGATAAGATGGATACACTTGATAAGGAGTCCCCTTGGTTATAACCATTCAAACTGCAGAAAGAAAGGCATGAAGGGAGTCAGGAAGCTGGGAGCAGGGAAGGTGGGACTATGGGAGTAAAAGAGACCCCAAGAAAAGAGTGTCCATCTTCAAAACAGTGCAACTGAAATGTCTTCTGATCAACTAGTGCTAAGTCAAACAAAGCAGAAATCAAATGGCGAGTTTGGCATGTTCATTACAAACATCATGGTCACCTGATATTTTGACCTTCCATTCAAATTATAATAGAGACAAATTTTTGTTCTTAACAAGCACATTTAATCAGAAGGCATAACAATAATCAGCAAAATACAGATTGAAGGGAAATCTATCTATATATTTTACTCCTAAATCTTCCTTTTCTCTTTAAGTAAAATAATTGTAACAAATAAAAAACAAAAAGGAATACAAATGTTAGGAAGAAATAGCTCTAGAGATAAGGATGTTTTTTTTTTCTTTTGCCTACAGTTTAAATCTACTGTAGCTGGAAATAATCTTATTAAAATGTGGGAAAACTCTCTTTTTTTAAGATTTATTAGTATAACTCTTATTTAATTTAGAAGCAAAGGAAACTGACTCATTATTTAGAGACGAATTTTATTAAACGGATGTTAAATCAAGCGCAGAGAATCAAACAGACCCATGGAAGATCATACAGAATGTTCACAACAGTTTGCTCCATGTAAACCCGATTTCATTCTGTGAAACACAGAGCTGAAAATGGGAACTCAGCTCTGCGGTCTGGGATGGCGATAAGAATTACAAAAATGTTATTAAATCAGAATTTTAAAATAGAGTTGGGGCCAACTAAAAATCCTAAACAGCTTCAAGGAAATTCAAGAAGAGGAAAACATTTTGGAGGAAAACTTAGAACATAAGCCATAAACAAACTAGATAAGTAGATCAGATGCCAAAGAACAGAATCATAAAAACAAAACATTAGAAATCCTAAGATGCACTTTTATTTTATAAGGCACCAATGTATTTAATAGATACATTAGAAACAACTTTATTGTTCTAACATTAACCAGTATTTCAACCTGAAAGAAGGTGTTTTTATATTTTAAAAATCTGCTGAATCCAAGCAGTTCACTTTCTTTTTCTATTCTCATTTAACATATTGTTAAATTCTAGACATGACTCATCACTGTCAGAGATAAGGAACAAAATCTTGCACTAATAATTGTTCTTCACTCACTAATTGCTCTTTCTGTTTGTTTAGAATTTTGGTATCAGATGATCTTGCCTCCGCATTTCGATAAATCTAAGAAATATCCTCTGCTATTGGATGTGTAAGTATTCAAGACGAGGGAGCAATTTTGAAGTGTTGGAGTCATATATTTTTTGCCCATTGCAGCTTATTGCAAAATAGGGCCAAAATGCATCCTTTCTCCCTTCCTGCATCACTGTCTACTATTTCCTCTTCCATTCTGTGATCATAAACCTGTCTGTGTCTTCTCACATCTTAATAGAGAAGGTTGATAATTCCTCTTCTGTCATAATGGCATGCTGATTTTTTCTTTTTTCTTTTTTTCTTTTTTTGGTTTCTCTGAACTCCAAGGGAATTCCAAAGGAATTCTCAAGTCTGCATTTTCATCTTTACCTCCTGGACATTTTAACATGCAAGAGATGGGTATTAACAGTCTTCATAGTTCCCTACCTCCAGCTCCCATTGGCTGCCTCAAGTTTCTCTTCCTTTAGTTCCTGAAATTTTGTGCCTGGTAATTTCTGTTCCCCTTTTTGGTGAAGAGAAGTGATAGAGGGGCATGTTCATTACAATCCAAACTTCTTCAAGTCTTAGAGAAAGTTCTGAAATGACAAGTCTTTAAACAGTGGATGTGAACTCATGTGAACTCCACATATGAAAGCTTTGTAAAATATTTTTGACAATTATTAGGAATGCTCTATACTTTAACCCTTCCACAGTTTCCCTGATCTCACCCATAATACCACAATGTCATTCTCCTCCTGTCTTAGCTTGCATCATTTTCTTTATTAAAAACAAAATAAACCAACAAATGTGCTGGGTGCCTGCCATGTGCCAGGTACATATCATAATTTGCCCTATTTTATTCACACAACAAACCCATGTGGTAACTTCTATTGGCCCATTATATGGAAGAGAAACTGAAGCTTAGGAACATAATTTTTCTGTTGTTACTAGCAAAAAAATAAAATAAAATAAAAAAGGAGGGGGGAATGGACACAGACATCAGTATCAGACACAATTTTGTTCCATTATATTCAAAGTTCCATAAAAACTAAGCATAAAAGCACAAAGAAAGGGAAAGACAGGTATTTTAAATTTCCAGATGTGCTGTTTGATTTCATTAAGACTAATTTTGACTTAATAAAGTCAAATTCATTAGTGACACTGACTTGTTTTAGGTTTTAGCTCTAATACTAAAAAAGCATCCGTTAGAAAAGAGTGATATTTTTATTTTCTTTAACTTCCCACTAAGTAATGATTAGGTTCCACCCCCACTCTTCATTAGGAAAGGTAAAAAAAAAAAAGGGTAAATCGAGCACCTGTTTTTGTTCAGTTTTTTTTCTCCTTTTTTTGATGTCTAAATCTTTGTTTTCTATTTTTAAAAAATCTTGGAATTAGGTAACTTGATACATACCTAATATTAAGGCAAGCTTTTGATCTACCAGATTAAATATCGTTGAGAGGCCCAAGCCATTTCACATGTTGTTAAAAAATGTTTACATGCCCCCAAAAATGCATGAACTCATTTTCCTGCTTAAAGTCAGAATGTTGCCATATTTAGTTTAAAATGAAAATAGTACAATATTTTCTTTCAAACTAAAGTTCTTTTGATTGCCCTAAGAAGAGGGAGGAAAAACATTAGCAAAGGCATGCAATCAGGACTTGTGCCGTCCCGTGGGGGGTACAGTGAGCAAATGTATTGGAGAGATGGGCTGGGGAGGGAATAGTTATCAGAGAAGGTCTGTGCCCAAGAGTCCTGTGGATGGTGCAAAGATGACATAATTAAATAAAATGCAATGAGCTATAAGGTGCTTTTCTTTAATAACAAACAGAAATGAGAGGGCTTAATGGAGATTGCACACACAGTTATGTGTAGGGTAGATTGTAAACCGTGAAGACTGCAGATACAAGGCCGAGAAACTTGTTATTAATAGTAAGTAGAATGCCAAACAGCGTACCTATTTTCCAATACAATCTATTTCTTTCACCTTTTAAGTTTTAAATAATCATGTTCATTCATACTTTAGTCGATTCCACAGTGATTTGTGGAATCTTAGTGTGAGCAACTCTGTACTAAGTACTGTGGGAAATGCAAAGCATATGATGCAGCAAAGTCCTTTAAAAAGTTGCAACCTAGGAAATAAATTTGTAGTCTAGGAGTATTTGGAAGCTGACATGGAAAGATATATTCAAAGCTGCATTTAATGTCATCATCATGATTTTTTTGTAGCACCACTCCCCTATCGACTATTAGAGAAACTATTTCTTAGATTTCCAAGATTAAATAATACTGTAAAAATATTGGCTGTGAAATGTATATTTAATAGCAGTCTTCAAGGATAAAACTGATGCACATCTTTGAAGGAAACACCCAGCCCATTACAGACGAGGTGCTAAGTTTTAGGGGACCCAGTCTGTACACCCCAAGGGCTGGCTCAATTTCAGGCTCATGATCGGGAAGCATGCACACTTCTTATCCTCAGGGAAGAGAAATGCAAGCACACTTCTCTTAATTTGATTCAAGAAAACCATGAAAGCTAACAATTTGGGATTTTTCATAGATATGCAGGCCCCTGTAGTCAAAAAGCAGATGCTGCCTTCAGCCTCAGCTGGGCCACTTACCTTGCAAGCACAGAAAACATTATAGTAGCTAGCTTTGACGGCAGAGGAAGTGGTTACCAAGGAGATAAGATCATGCACGCAATCAACAGAAGACTGGGAACATTTGAAGTTGAAGATCAAATCGAAGCAGCCAGGTGAGTGACTAGGAGACGAATTCAAAGGTTATCTGATTTTTTCCCCCCTCAATTTATATTTTAAAGTTGTGAAGTATAAAAAAGAATATAAAGTGTCCTGGGATGAATTTGTAATCTCACATTTTTGTGGTAGGTTTTTAGTGAAGATATTATGTTTAGATAAAAATATATGACATTATAGATTTATATAAAGTTCAAAAAAAAAAAAAGCATTTCCTACATGCCTCTCTGTATGTGACTCTAGAAAGAAAGTTGGCATATGTGTTACAACCTTCTAAGAACAGAGACTTGAAATTCATCAAAAATGTGGACACACTGAGGGATAAATACTGAGTAAATATCTGACCAAACAAACAAGCCCACCCTTGACAGTCAGGGATAAGCAGGGGAGTTCATCGTACATTTCCTTTGTAGGGGTGACAACTGTGAGGTCCTTGGAGTGGCTCCTACAGTCTGGATGGGGGCGACTCTCCTATTTTGGGAAAATTGTCACACTTACAAGGGCTTCGTTAAGTATGGAATCACATCTTATTCTTGTGCTCTCCACTTATGGGACTATAAATAGAAGTGATCTGGCTTAAGAGAAATTTTAATCATGAATAATGGTTATCCGGTAATATGCAGGTAAGGTGGGAAGTGTTTTACCTGCAGGCATTGTCACTGAAGCCCTGGGAGGTGGGTGTTCCTACCCCCTATTTCAGGCATGGAAATGTAGGCTCTTAGGTTAGGTCACTTGCCAAGGTGAATCAGCTTTGGAATCCAGTTTCATTCTGAAGCTTAACTTTAATTAATTTCAAGTGGTAAACGGGAAATGTAACTTTGAGTTTCTATAACCAACTGCAGGGGTGTCTGGAGAACCATGATAGTGGGGATGGTGGGGTGGTTTAAAATAATGTTGTGAAACCATAGATGAGAAAATGCAGAAAGATCCATGAATTATTAAATAGATGGAAAAATGCAAGAAAAAAAGAAAAGTGATAACTATAAAGGAGACAATTTGTTAATTATCCCTGGGTGGATAAAATTCTCTTGTACCAAAGTTAGTGATTAGCTATTTTCCTTAACAATTAAAAATACAGATTTAGATTAGACAAAGGATAAGTTTGTTTAAGAGTGAGGATTTGGTATTTTAAAAATAAATTTTTCTCTATCCAGACTGATCTTCTATGAGAGAAGGTATAGTTCCTAAGGCCTCCCATATCTGACCAAAGAAAGCCCTAAAATTACAGAATTGAGTACCCACAATATACAAACCTGATTTAAAAAGTAATGAGATGTAGTGTAACTAGACAATGGAACACGATTTCAAAACCAAAAATAACTATGTGCAACATGGATGAATCTTACAAACACACCATGGAGTGAAAGAAACCAGACACAAAAGTGTACATCTTACATGGTCCAATTTATATGAAGATCAAAACCAGTCACAAATTCAGGTGGTATTTTTGTGGAATCAAATAATTAGAAACATTTTATTCTGTCCCTTTGCAAAGAGGAAGATGGCCTAGAGGCTTGTGATAGTATGCACAGGTTGTGGTTTCAAGGATATGCACACTTTGTGAAAGTTTATCATTGTACATTAATAATTGGAAGCACATTTCTGTATGTGTGCATTCTTCAATTTTAAAAAGTTTACATGGAGAAGATAATGAGTTGAAAACTATTTTTCATTTTTTTTTAATACCGTTTAACTCAGAGCAGCCTAGGATACATATCACCAATTGAAAACATGAAGACTCTCAGAGTCACATACGCGTCAATACAAGGGCCGCCTAAGCCCCCACAAAGAGTCTCATTTGCTAGATTTTTTTTAAGCACAAAAATTTCCTTTTGATGTAAGGCTACGATGAAGAAATAGGTGCATAAAACATTTTTCTCATTTCTTTACCTGGATTCCAATTCTGAACACAGCTTAGTTAGAATAAAACTTCTTAATCCGTCAAGGAAAAATTGCTTTCTATTTAATGGTGCTGAGCTAACTAATCAACACCCAGCATAAGAAGGGATTTATTTAGAGAATGGTGTTTAAGTTCTCAGGTAGGGGGCCCAGAGACATCTCTAAGCCCTGCTCAGATATTCTTCATGCCCTTATCTCTCTCCATTGCAGGGGCAGACTCTCTCAAACTGAAAAACATCTGGAGAGATTTAAATTCAATTATGTAAAGAAAAGTGCATCTGGGCTGCAAATTTTTATATAAAGCTGTGAAAAAAAAAAACTGCCAGCATTTGTTTTCTGTGAATCATACACACACACACACACAATTTTTATGGACTCCAACAAAAGTAAACCTTGTTCATCTGAATTTTAAGTTAAAATGATAGATATTTATCTCAGGTGTTTATTTGACTGCTGGCAGTAATTCATCTTAGTTTCTAATAGAATGAAATAGAGGACAAATGGCCGGGTTTCATATTTGTGCAGTGTCTTAGCTTTCTATACACAGTGCAATGCTGATTTGTGGACTTCTGTGTGTTTTAGACAATTTTCAAATATGGGATTTGTGGACAACAAACGAGTTGCAATTTGGGGCTGGGTGAGTAGCTGTTTGACTGATGAACCTGTATACATTCCTTAGTGAATATAACCCAGAGCAGGTTAATTTATGTTTTCTATGTAAATATTTGGAGGAAAATCATGTCTATCAAGTCTTAGATCTTTGGGCAATAACCCTCTGGAGTCTCCACTGAGCCAGGCTTTAAACACCTTTGTTTATTATGATGAGGCAAGTTCCTGAGGAAAGCAGAGCAAGAGTGGAGGAAGGAAAGAGGGAGGGAGGGACAGAGGAGGAGAGGCAGGGGAGGCAGGGAGGGAGGGAGACTTGTTTTCATGAGTCAGTCAGTAAGGATTTTGTGTTTATTATTTTTTTGGTTTTTTTCTTTAATTAGTGCTACCCAGTCACCAAGGTCAATAAATTTTCCACGCTTTTCCCCTTACATTTTACCAAGAAAAGGGATCAGGCCTCTGAAAGTGTAGTCTTCAGATACTGTCCAATTAAGGCCAATTTAAGCCTCCTATACCATGCTTTCTATCTCTAAAGAGGCACAGTATATAAAGATGTGAGAAATGTGGAAACTGCGACTCGCTTACCATATGTCCTTATTCTTTTACCTCCATAAAAATAACTGTTTCCATTCCTTAGTCATATGGAGGGTACGTAACCTCAATGGTCCTGGGATCGGGAAGTGGCGTGTTCAAGTGTGGAATAGCCGTGGCGCCTGTGTCCCGGTGGGAATACTATGGTATGTAATTGCTGTCAGGTACGAAGAAATACGGAGTGTTGACCTTAAAAATGCTAGTAACAGAACCATTCCTTTCTGAGTTTCAGTGTTTCTACAGTGAATAATAGGCTGATTCATCTTAGAAGTTCTTTTTGGATACCTATAATAAGACGATCTCATTTATTCTGCTATTGTGCAAGGCTGGGTGGTATTATATTTTATCACAGGTTTAGTTTCTTATCAACAAATTCTGTTTTACAATTTTCAAAACAGCCCCAATGCTGCATTTCTGCAGATAAATCGTTCCTTATCTTTACTCTAATTTGGGGGCTTCCCATATTAGCAGAATAAGAGCAGTAGGTTATCTATTTCCCTTTAGTTCCATGTCAAATATAAGTAGGGATTTGGGTGGGAAGAGGACAGTAGGGACAGTAGAATTCCCAGGGTTGTTTTTTTTTTCCTCACTCTGTCTCAGTAGGTGAAAGCTACGCCAGAATATGCTCGTCATCGTTGAGAAAATTATTATTCCTATAAGGCATCATACACCTCTAAGGCTATAATTCCTAAGGGGGAGGGAGTGAGCCATGGAAGACTAGGCAGGAAGGAAGAGTCAGATGTGGGGAGGAGATGAATGACTTCCCTGAACCTCTTCTGACCCATCTCAAGTCCTTTGTGTCATGTAAGGATAGAATCACTGATGATGCATAAGCTTATTAAATATTTTATATCCTGATGTGTGGTGGTCGGTCGTACCAATCCTGTGGAAAGCCCTCTTTAGAAGTCTCTCCCAGTCAAGAGAAGCCAATGTAAAAAATTCATTGCTATCTGTTAAAAAAAATTAGAGGGCATAGTTATCATTTGTTCTACATACAATGTGTTTTTTTTCACATCATATTTTTCTGTTTGATATTAATTGTTCTGTTGGATGGCTTGTTTTTGGAGACCTCTGGTGGTCAATAAAATAATAGAAATAATCATTGTGAGTTTCAAAAATATAAAAATATGTAATGATATGAAGAGAACCTCATTAAATGTATCTAGATCAACCTAATACATAGGAGTTTTCTGGAGTTCTTACATATGTATAAATTTGAACAATTTCACTCGAAGATAGGATAAAAAGAGCACATAGTGGTATTTCAAGGCATATTTCTAAAAGTTTACAACAATTGCATTATGTGGTTATGCGTAATTTTTTTTAAATGTTATTTTTAAAATTTTAGATCTTCTTACCCATGTAAAACTGGTTAGCATAAATAAGAAAGGGACATTGTGTTCTAAGACAAGCAGAATTGGAGTCTGCAGCTATTTGGGAAAAATTTACTTTGTTTTTAAAGGCCATTTTTCCCCCATCACATGTACCACCTAAGTTATTAATTTCTAAATGTTAAAGTTTAAAAAGATATGAGCGTATTATGAAGATCTTATATTTTAAAGTATTCTTTAACTATTACATTTTTATATTAGTATCCTCAAAATATATAAAATTACGTAGAGTCTGTATTGGTTTTAATCAAAATAATAAAATATCACTGTTAACTCATTTTGGAGGAAAATATTTTGATTTTCATAGAAATAGCATGAAGAATACATGTGGAATAACACTCCTCAGTGTAGTTTTTAATTTTTTTACACTAGTCATTAAAAAAACATTAGAATGTTGAATTTAGATAATCTATCCATTTACGGAATTAATGAAATCAATATTGAAACACCTGTACAATTACAGTGACATTCAAGCCATTAACCTATATAGCACAATGGCAATATAATATTCTGATATTTATTTACTGTAATCTGGTCACATAAGGGGGCAGCTTTCAAAACAGTTATGTCAGAATTCTTAAGTTATATTGGAATTTGGCCACAATAAATTTTCTCACTGATATTCTGGAGCATACATATACAATGTATGATTTAATTTTTTTAATTGGGCAAAAATATGTTTAACTATCTAAAATAACCAAACCAATTATGCAACCTGTTTTTTTCCACCATATTTATAGATAAAAGAGCTTATGTCATTTCAACAGACTGATATTAATGTAATCTGTTTCACAATGCTCAACTGTTATAACACAAAAATTGAAGCCTCTCCACAAAGTGAGAGAAAACAAATGTTTAACTTGCATTATGATGGAGTAGCTGAGCCAATATGGGGACATACAGAAACTAAATGATAACTGAATTCTTTCTTTTCATTATAGTGAATCCCAACCTGCCAAAAAAATAAAATATGACTAAGTAAACAACTAGTCATTGAACATTGTTAGAGGTTTCCAAAAGGAAATGGATTATTATAAACTAGGGCATATACCTTTGTCAGGACCGAAAAAATATGGACAATTGAGGCATTAAGTGACTTCCTAATTAAAATTCTTTGAGACGGTTATATGATAACATAAAGACTCCTTACCTCTTAGCATTTCATGTTTGACTTTTCTGCAGGTGGATTATTGATTGGATTTTAGATCATCTAATTTGATCTCCCTCTGTCTCCATCATGAGGGCTGAGTAGGAATGGCTTAGGGCTGAATATGGAAAGGTATGAGTCTGGCGGGGGGGTGGTTCTGGGAATTAGCATCTCTGGCTACATTAGCAAGCCAAATAAAAATGATCTGGAGGAGATACTTCTAAGGTAACACTATATTTCTACACATAAGTGAAGACATATGAAAACATGTAAAGTAGCCCAATAAAAGGAAGAAAAGTTGTTGTATGAATTAAGCTTTTTTCTCTTTTCCATCACAGACTCAGTGTACACAGAACGTTACATGGGTCTCCCAACTCCAGAAGACAACCTTGGCCATTACAAGGTAAGAGATGAGGAATCATACCCATTTTGTAACCTATTTATAAGTGGTTTAAGAACCTTTTTAAGTGTATCTATTCTAGAAAATATATTTTTTTATTTCCAACAAAATTCTTGTTAAAAAGAAATAACACAGGTGGTTTAGAGATACTCCAATAGCTTCCCCTACTATATTCTGCATAATTACAGTCTTTATCGTATGCTATATAGGTCACAATATGCATTCATTTGGAAATACAAAGCAACATCAGATAATTACTTTAATTATAAAAATTTCAGTTTAGAAAACGTCAAATTCAACATATTCCTTTAGAGCCCAGAAGACTCTGTCAACCTTTAGCTATATATTAAAATTTCTTATGATATTATCATAAGTAAGATTTATATAGAAGCCTCTAATTTTCTTACTCACAGCCAAATTTACAGAGTTTTTTCATGCAAGATTTGAGTAAAGCAGGTAAGGGATAAGAATAGTTGGGCAGTACCCTGAAAAGCCCTGAACCCAAATTACTGAATAGCATCCAACAAGCTGGTTGTCTGGTAGGAGAACTGGTGGGCAGGTTGCTCCGCAGATGTCCTATAGCATTAAAAATAGGGTGTGGGTGAAGCTATCATCGACAGCCCCCATGTACTGGTGTGGATGCCATTGCAAAGCCAGAGCATTTTCTTTGGTGCCACACTGATGCAGCCAGAAGTGCTGGCATAAGTACTAAGGATTCTTCTAGCACTTTGATCCTTCCGAAACTTTCCTAGTTCTATTTGTCATGTTAGTTACACAAACAAACAAAATCCCTGAAACTTATGGCTGACATGGTAAATCATCTCTGATGTTTACATTCTCCAAAGGATGTTCAAAATTCTTCCCAGGACAGTGAATTAACGAGAAAGAAAAACAGCAAAAATAATTTAAGAACGTGATTTCTCCTCATCTGTGTCATGACTTCATATTACTACATTGCTCTGAGCAAGATTCTCGCATTTTTGTAAGATGTCATCATTATAACTATGGATTCTGAAGCCATCTGATCAAAGCACAGTAAAACTCAAAGCTTCTAGTTTTACCTGTTACTTTCTGCTTACGTCGCAAGGGGTGTGTGTGTGCGCGGGGAGTGGTGGTGGTAAGGTGTTTGTGTTCGTGCCTGCGTGTGTGTTTTCATCTCTGTTTTTCAGTCAAGAGATAAGAATAACAATACGCAAAGTGAGATGCACAGGTCATCTTCCTCTACAAAACAGTCCCGCGATCAAATTATCTCTATGTCTGCTGAAGGTTCCATCTGATGCATTGGACTCAGTTCTCCCCATTCTTTCTCCTCCACATCCCATGAGCTGCTTTAGACATCCTTGCCCTCCTCGTAGCCGTGTTGCTGCTGTCACATGGCCTATCTCCTTTATAACAGTAACCCAATTTGTCTCCCTGCAGCTTGTCTTTCCACACTCCAGTCTATCGCGCACAAAGCTAGAAGATGAACTCCCATCTACAATCCTTTCCTGGTCCTTTCCTGTATACTCAACTAAGTCCCATCCTCACGCTTTAGCCAGGTGTTCGGCACCCTTCTTACAATGGCACAGTTTGTCTGGAATGCCCACTGTTTTGGAGTGTTTCCACGGCTTTCCATTTTGTGCCTTTGACCTCTGCTCCTTGTGCCTGGAGTGTCATTTCCCCTCCGTCTCCAACCTGTTAGGAAACCTGCACAGCCTTCCCATTGCAGTGGCATCCCCCCGAGTCCGGTATTTTCCTTGTACATCTCTTAACTCTCGTTTGATTCTGTCTTGAACTAGTAGTTGTCTCGTACTGGATTTTCCCCACTGTAGTACTGTTAGCTATTCAAGGCTTTCCTCAACATCGTATTCTTTGGATTTCCCTGTGTGAGGTATAGACCTTAAATTCTTTCTTAATTTAATTTAAAAAACTTTTTTGAAGGGAAACATTATACAAGTTGTATTTCTTCATCACTGCTCTCATTTTTTAGCTTGAATGTTCTTGATAATGACCCAACTAGAATACTTAAATTTGATTGCCAAAGGGTTTTCTCAGATACCCTTAATCCCTGACTCTGGCACATGGTGGATGATGAGTCAAAAGTTTATCTAGAAAATCCCATTCAAAAAAGTCTTTTGAATCTCCTTAGAAGCACAGGGTCAAGTCCAAACCCTGACATCTGCTTCCTCAAAGAACATCACCAACAGGATATCTCCTCTTCAACTTGCCCTCCCTCTCTGATCATATAGGATAATTTATTCTAAGCTGCCATTTCAATCTGCATCTTTCCCCAGTCTTTCCCATCGCCTCTGCTTTCCCACACAGATCCCCTCTCCTCCAGCTCTGCCCCCCTCTGCGGTGGCCATTTTCATCTCTCCCCTTAGGTGTTCGCTGCATGAGGTAGTCATGTAAATAGAAGTCACTTCCTACTGCCAATGGCAACACACGCACACTGGGTGCACAAAGTCACTCTTTCACTTCACTGCACAGATGGCACCCGAGGACTGTTTAATCCTTCCACGCCAGGAGTCGGGTTTTCTTGGCACAGAATTCATTGCTGGCAATGGACACATTAAAACTGCCAGTACCGGGGAGCTAAAGGTTCCCAATGTGTTACTCAGAGGAATTATTTGGGAGGGTGATGGTTAAGGTGGGCAGGATAAAAGTGAGGCAAAGGCATTTACGGAATTGTCTCCACCTTGGTAAGTTGCTTCCTCTGAAACGTGGAGAACTGAATCTATGTGGAGAACTGAATCTAAGTGCCTATTTTTGGTGCACAGCAGGCTTTAGAATAAAGCTGCCCTCCTTTGTTTTTTAAATGAGCCTGTGCTTTTGTCTCTGGCAAGAATACATTCAAAGATTCTATTTTTCCTCCAAGGCCCCAGCTGCCCCTCTGGACCCCATCTTTTACTTCTCTTTCCCAGGTTGTTTTTCTTCTCTCTCTTTCTCTCTCTCTCTCTCTCTCCCTTCCTCCCTCCCTCCAGCTCTCCCTCCCATCCTTTTTGAAAAGACAAAGAAGACAATTCCTTAGAGGCTTTCACCACCCTGTGCATTTCAGTGGGACAGAAAGAAATATTTTAAAAACGATTTATATTTAGTCTGGATCAGTGACTCTTTTCAGTACACCGAAGATCAGGAATGCCAAAAGTGTGTAATAAGTGAAGCCTTGATATTTTTGTCCATGTTTTCCAGCTAAAGAATTATGGATACAACAGTAGCCAGAATTATAACCTTTAGAAGAGAATACAATTTTTAATAAAACCCAAATGAGAAAATAATTCATTATTAGATCGTTGATGACCTGGATTTGAAAAAATGTTGAGAAACCCACATCATCAGGGAGAAGCACATCTTGTGCAACAGTGGCCCTACTTACCATTGAGGAAAGGGAATCAGAGGAACCATTTGTACACATGAACGGAACAGGCAGGGACACCGTGTGCAGTCGTTCAGCTTGTGCCCTGCTGGAAGAGAGTCTGCACGCCGTCTCCTACGGCCTGCACCTACAGAGCTGAGCCAACGAGAGGGAGTACCCTTTCCTGTTCTTTAAAGCTGCCATACAGATACCAGCCCCTGGGACTAAGGCCTAGACCCAATGCAGTGACAGAAGCAGTGACTCCATAAGACTCTGTCTGGAGATAATCACCCACCTATTGCCAACTAGCAAGGAAGGAGCATTTTTAAGGGATATCAGGGACTCTAAGAGGAATGAAGATGTTCACCTCCCTAAAATCCCAAGGAGCTGGTCCCAGAAGCTCTAAATGGGCAGCCAGAGTGGAGCAGGTGACAAATCTGAGCTAATGAGTCAGGTAGCTTGGTAGAAATATCTTTTCTGCAAGGAGTCTCAGTCCGCAACAGAAAGAAATGGTGACAGATTTGAGCAAAGAAATGAGACATCCAGAGAGACAACCCTTACAACCAGTAGCAATAAGCCAACAGCTGTAGCCACCATGAGGGGTGGGCTTCCGACTAACATTGATGAACGGTCTCTCGCATGCTCAATCATAGGACCTTTAGTCAAACCTGTAAAAAAATATTAATGTGTGGCAGACTTTTCTTCACTCACTCAAGGTGCCTGGTGTTTTAATTGTTCAGAGGTTTATTCCTTGTCAGTGTGAAAAAACAAGATTTGGGGAGAGAAATAAATGAGAACAGGCAATAAAAGATGAACTTGAATATGGCAAGGTAGCCAATATCTATAAAAAAAACTCGTGGTTTCCAAATTGTGACTGCGAAGCCCCAGAAATTCCATAACTTGGGAGCATGTCAAGAGGGGAAGAGGAATGTCCAAGAAGTTACAGTTTTAACCTCCCGCCCAACCCCTCAACCATCAGGACCCATTTCATTATTTCATTTGTTTTTTCTTCTATTTATTAGGTGTCTCTATGGCCAGACATTATTCTAAGCTCTTCACGTGGGTTAATTCTCCCCCACATCCTCTGAGACAAGTATTCTATCTCCATTTTACTGACACAGAAACTGAGGCACAAAAATGTTACGTGACATACAGACATGGAGGGTTAGGAAAAGGAGAGGGCACTTACCTGCGTCATGAGGGAAAGAACTGGGAAGATGGGAGAAGAGCACAGATGCTCTCCATAGGTGGCGCAGAGGGGAGGAGGCAGATCAGCACGGGAGACAAATGAGTAGCAAGGAGAGTGGTTTTCTGGGGATTTGTGAAGCGGGTCCAATGAACCGGGGGATAACGCAGGAGACGGGCTGTGGGAAGAGCAGGCCAAATGGCGGCCAATACGGCAGGACATAAGCCTGGGGAGGGAACGGATTTATGAATACACACAGAGAAGTACAAGATCAAGGGCAAAAGAAAGTGGGGCCCAAGTCCTGGGCCTTGTTGCCAAGAGAAGAGGGCAGCCTGGAACACACAGAAGGGACTGATTTAACTTGTAGAGGAGATTTATTTTGCATTTTGCTCAAAATTTGATAGGCTTTTGGCAAGTGTATGAAACAGTCATAGATTTGGCAGTCTTCTGCTAGCAGATTTGAAATGTTCAATCCTTAAGAACTGCTGCATCGTTAGGTTATGCAAAACAGGGTGCAATTTTGTAAATATGCCATCTTGTACTGATTTGACATTTGTTCTATTATCCCAGAATATGCCAAAGGGAGAGAGACCTTCAGATTTAAGCCAAACCTTAACTTGTTTGTTGAGTGCTGATAAAATGTTGACTGCTGTGTGATCTTTAAAGAAGCCAGTGTTGCTTGGTGAGGCCTGAGGTAGAGCCCCCTGTCTGGGGTTGATGGGAGCCCTTTCCTTGGCGTCTCATGGGGACAGTTGTTTGATAGATGTAAACAAGTAAAACATCCGATATAGTGGGTTGAATTCATTTTTTCCTAAACATTTTGTGTGGCCTCTGTTGTGGCATTAATGATGCTTCCCAAAGTGGCATCAGTTAATATTATTTATGCAGCTTTGGTTGTGAATAGGAGAATTCATAGAGCAAGCTGGTAAACCCAGTGACCCAGTGACTACTTGCTTTTTCTGTAAGAGCCTGGAAATGGTGATGGGTGTTTGGCACTGATGGCAAGTGACAGTAGAACATGATAGTAAGGGACATGTATTCAAATTCCGTTTCCACCACTTACCAGCAGTGTGAGCTTGAGGAGGCACCTTAACCTCTCTGAACCTCAGTTTCCTCGTCTGGATAATGGGATAATCAGACCTACCTCCCAGTGTTATTAAAATGATTAAATGAGACACCCGTGCCTGCCTTAAAGCAAGCTTTCAAATCATGGCAGCTGCCATCATTATTATCTTCAGGAAGCAAATTGTCCTTATGGTTCCTAGATGGCGCAAGGGGTCACTTAAAAATTGTTATAGCTTCTGTTTTTCATAGTACTCCCCGACTCTTATCAGCTCTCTCTTTTATTTCAAAAATACAAAGATTTATTTGTTGGAAGATAACTGAGGAACCAGCATGATCCAACAAGCAGCTACAGATGGTTCTTCTTGGGGATTGAAGGAAAAGCTCCTCACAGAGATGCTGTGGAATCGGCACTGCCACTGGACCAATCCTTCCCACTTCTCTTTGCCAGACTGTTGCTGGCAGCGGGGCTCTCCGGAAGTTTCTAGCCTCAGGAGAGTGCCAACTGCACCACCATTGCATCCTTGCCCATTTATCACTCTGAGTTTCCTTTTTAGTAGTTGGTGATAGACTATTCAGCTTCTAACTTAGTCATCCATTTCCTTTTTTATTTCTGTTTCCATGGATAGGCAAAGGGGGATTATCCTATCCTGGTGGGTTAAAATAGCATAATTAAATTTTTTCTAATCATTAATCATACCTTAAATTAATGCATGCATTTCTTTCACTGGCTTTGTATGTTACCTTTGCAGCTTGAAGTGTGCCATACGGTGAACTGTAAAGAGTCTTAATTGGGAAGCCAGGAGGCAAAGCCTAGGAGGGAGTGATCAGTGGTTCTAGAGGCAAGGTGACACAGCTGCGTTTTCCTGGGGGCAGGGGGGATGTTCCGTGCTGCCTGAGAGCCTTAAAGTGGGTGTGTGTCTCCCGGCTGCCTGTCTCCCTCTTCCAGAGAGGTCCCTCTGGAGACTTCTCGTAGTGAGCAGGGGAAGTGTGCATTTAAAATGGCACACTTATCTTGCAGTTGCAGGGGAAGCTTTTGTTTTATTTTTCTCTTGCTGCATTAAAGTATTTGTCTTTCTTTCTTTGTAGTGTAATATTGTTAATGTAAAACAATTTGCATCATGACACTTTTATCACAGTTTTCGTCTTTTTCTCAGTATGTTGCATTTCTCACCATGTCTAGTTCATCACAGCTACAGTGTGTACATCACAACATTTATCTTAGGCTCAGGGTTTTACTTGTTTATAAAAATTGTCTTCTTTCAGCCTGTATTCACTCCATTTAAGAAAAAAAAAAGGCAGCCAGAAACTGTTTTGGTCCAAACTCCAGTAGTTATCACATTCCTTGCTAACTGTCCTGCGTATTTATATGTCTCCTAACTATTACTCTATGTTTCAATGACATTTCTCAGTTTCATGGCTCGGGGAGGTTGTAGGAGCAGCTTTTGCTATTCAAGCTGCCAAGCAAGGCAGGCCCATGAGGCTTTTGGAGGTGAGGTGAGGTGACACAGTTGTATATTTGGGTCAGGTCTGGGTGTTAAAGTTGACTGTCTTCCATGAGCAAAGAGCTAAATTTAATTTGGGGAGAAACAAGGAGGGAGGAAGTCAGTACAGGCTGAGAGCATGGCTAGCAGAAAGGATCACTAAACAGGACTGTAATCGGGGCACCTGCCCCTGCGATCCAGGAAGTTAAAGTTCACTGTCAGTATTCAAGCCTCAGCCTCTCTTGGCTCCAGCTTTGAATGCACAAAAGTATCTTTTAGGGAATTTATTTTGACCCTTTCCTCTCTGAAGGGCAGAAAATTGCTCAGAGTTCTATTGCCATTTTAGGCTATACATCACTTGTATAGTCGGAAAATATGCCTCCCAGATCTCGCAGGGCTTTGCAGACCTATCTCTTTTCTGATTATTTCAGACTGAGAAGGCATGGGGTCTCTGGAAGGTACCTAAGTATTCCTGCTATTATTGTGTACTTCAAATTCCGAGACAGTTAATTAACATTTTATTTCACACTGTTCCTTTGCTGAAGACCACATCATAAGCAGTTTGGAATTTTAGTAGAGACACAGTGCAACATAGGAAGTAAAAGGGGCTTTGCTGTCAGATCTTGTTCAGCTCTTGCTATATTGTACCTGGTGCAGGTTACTCATCTTCTGGATCTCGATGCCTCCATCTGTACGGCAGGGTTGGTGTAGACCTATTTTACATGCACGTTGTGAGAATTAGATACAACAGTGCTTTTGTAAATCCTTCCTGGTGCTTAACACAGTGACAGAGTAAATGCTCAATAGACGTTAGCTATTATTACTAATGGCACAATGTATTGCTTGAAAGTGGGCAAAACGTATCTCAGTAAATTTCAGAATGAGACTATTTTATTCTGTCTGCCCCAGCTGATAACACTTGCCTGTGCAGAACTAGGACCAAATATAGTGGTCAATACAAGTGTTTAATAAGTTCTTTCATTTATTCATTTAATTTGCAAATACTTAGCACTGTATTAAATGCTAAGAACAATGAACAATATAGACAAATCTTTTTTCTTATGGATCTTATTGTTTAGTGAGGCATATAACAAATAAATATTGATTCCCAGATAAAAGAATGAATGGATAGATGCATGGTGATGTTGGGATGGACAATTGGATTCATACATGGATGTATTTATCTGAGACATCTTACCAGATTAAAAGTTTCTCAAAAATAATGTAAAATAAAAGTATAACTGTTTTTTTTTTTTTTTGAAACAGAGTCTCACTCTGTTTCCCGGGCTAGAGTGCCATGGCATCAGCCTAGCTCACAGCAGCCTCAAACTCCTGGGTTCAAGTGATCCTCCTGCCTCAGCTTCCCACGTAGCTGGGACTACAAGCATGCACCACCAGGCCTGGCTAATTTTTTCTATATATATTTTTAGTTGTCCATATAATTTCTTTCTATTTTTAGTAGAGACGGGGTCTCACTCTTGCTCAGGCTGGTCTCGAACTCCTGACCTTGAGCGATCCACCCACCTCGGCCTCCCAGAGTGCTAGGATTAAAGGCATGAGCTACCGCGCCTGGCCAAAAGTATAACTTTTAAGGAGTCTTCGGTGTTTATTCTGAAAGTTCATGAATAAATTCTCAATTTGGGTGAGAAATGGAATATGGTCAAGACAAGTGGGAACTAGCCTACTCAAGAGTAGAAGGCATTTGTTCTAAGTTTTTCAGGACAGGGTGACCTTGGGACATTCAGTCAACTGAAACATTTTGGGTGACTCTGTCCTGAAAATTGTAGACAGAATGCCTTTTTTCCAGAAACACTGTGTCACAGAATTCTCCTATCAGCATCATAAATTTAACCAAACAAAAGAAAATGCTTTGCCATGTCTCTTGGTTCCTATTTCTTTGAGGGAGTAAGAGGAGTTACAGATGTCCCCCCTTACCCATAGGGGATACGTTCCAAGACCCCCAGGGAGTAGATGCCTGAAAACAGATAGTACCAAGCCCCATGTACACTATGTTTCTTGTTTCTTCCTATACATACACACCTATAGTAAAATTTAATTTAAAATTAGACACAGTAAGAGATCAACAATAATGATGAAATAGAACAACTATAACAATATTCTGTAATAAAAGTAATGTGAACGTGTTCTCTCTCTCAAAATATCTGTGTGTGCTGTACTGTAGGAAACCACAACTGCAGAAGGTGAAACCAATGGATACTCCCATGTTACAGAAATCAAGGCTCAGAGAGCAGCATGTCTCCAGTGAGCTCCAGTTGCACAGCTCACTGATAGTGAAGCTGGGACTAGAATACGAACACTCTAACCTTAGCCTTATTCCCTTCCTGCCAGGCCGCCAGGGTTCCCATCAATAATATTGAGCTGTTGTTAGCTACAAAAGTATCTGTAAAATACACACCTTGGCTCTCATCGAGTGGACTTTGGCTGCAGGACCAGCCATGGAGAGGCTACTGCCCCTTGCCCAGCCCAACCCTTAATAGGACAGTCAAAGCAGACTCTAGCTCACTCCCTCCCAAAGGCACTATAGTGTCTTTGTGACATTTCTACCTTCATCCCAACTTTGTAAATATCTCCCAATTGTAATCAGATGACTAATTCTATACTTTCAATGGCTTTGTCATCCAAGACCCCTGACCCTCATTCTAGGAGCCCTACCTGACTCAGGCAGGCCACAAAGCAGTCTCAAAAAGCTGACCCCCCAATTTTTTTATCCTATTTCCCTGGCTGATTTGGGAATGATTTGATCCAATAGCAGCGTTTCCTCCAATATACAGAATGAGGCAGACAACAACCCACTGATTTTCTAAGGCCATTCTTGATCTTTTTTACCCTTTTCTCCTCCCATATGTTACATTTGCCTAGGTTTTTTAACATCTGTTCCCAAAGAGGTAATATTTGCTTTTCATTCAGAGCCTAGCAATGTGGACCAAAGTTCACATGACATATTGCAGAGTATGTTTAGTTGCAAATGCTATGTACAGGCTCTTTGAAATGTAGCATGTATGGCACCATGTGACACATGGTTGCCATGGTAATACACTTTTTGGCTGAACTACAGCAGAAGCCCATGGAACATACATTGCTAATATGAGACTCTGCCCTGTGCTAATGCATAGGACACAGCCAATCTGGGATCTGGGACTCAAGGGGTTTTGTATGCAGGCAGGGTGGCAGGTGCCCTCTTCCTGCATGTGCAGGGAAGATGTGGCATCCTCCCTTTCCAGTCCTGTCTCCCAGGCACAGGGCATGCTGTGCATTCTGCCATGCATGGAGACAGCATTTGCTTGAATATCGGTTTGCTATATTTTGTATCAAAGGGGGCCCCAGCTGAAAACATTTTATTTTGTAAACTGAAGTGAAAAATCAGTTTATGGCAGATCCTTTTTTGAATAATGACATTCTTTTTCCCAATTCCAGAATTCAACAGTCATGAGCAGAGCTGAAAATTTTAAACAAGTTGAGTACCTCCTTATTCATGGAACAGCAGATGGTGAGTTTCAGTTAATTAGACTTTTTAGTATCACAGACAGGTTTGCAATTTCACTACTGACAAAACAAAAGCATGAGGGGCAAGACTGTTACATTTACTTCAATAAAACAGTGTTGCTTTCCACAACTCACTTGTCTTGGGCTAAATGGGATGCTGAGTTCTAGAACTTCAAACAGTCCCTTTCTTCTTATGCCTTTCCCACCCTTTGGTATCAGAAAACTGGAACAGCTATTAGCTACTTTATGTTTCCCTTCTCTCCCTGCAGATAACGTTCACTTTCAGCAGTCAGCTCAGATCTCCAAAGCCTTGGTGGACGCTGGAGTGGATTTCCAGGCAATGGTATAGAAAAACTTTGTGCTCGGGGAGGGAAGTTGCTGGTGGGGTGTAGTTTCCTCTTTCAGGCCTACTTCCCATAGAAATACTTGAGACAGGGACAAAATAAAAAGGAGTTTTATTTTTCCAATGTGAAGTCAGAGGAGTATTAGCCTTGAGCCATACAAAGAGTAATAGTCAATAATATTAGAGAGTTTGGGGTTGAGAAGCACAATGTGCAAATCCTGTGAGTGTCAAAACACTAGTCTGCTATTCGTGTGATTGTTCAATCTCCCTATTTTGATTCAAAAAAAGTAATCACTTATTCAGTCAGTGTGTGGCAGAGTAATTCTAAAGTGAAACCAGCATGATAATAGCTCAGCTCAAATATGAAAATCCATTTCTGTCTAGTGGGTATTACTAGCCATTCTAACAACAGTGGGGTATTAATGATCGGCACGCTTTAGTTTTACAATTGCCATGTTACCTTTGTTGAACAACCACAGGCAATAAACAATTAGGCTTGTGTTTTATAAAGTCAGACATGGGGCTAGAGCTCTTGTTGCCTATACAGAGGATCTTTCTGGGTATTAAGTCATTCATTTTTTGCATTAGAGATTTTCAGATTAAGAAGAAAAAAAATATATATATGTGTGTGTGTGTGCGCACACACGTATGTATATGTGCATCTTGTAACACTGTAGTCCCCAAGCCCTGGGCCGTGGACCGGTACCAGTCCCATCCCTGGCCTGTTAGATACTGGTCTGCAGAGCTCCACCGACTCTTGCTCCACTGTCTCGCAACCCCGTCCATGGAAAAATTGTTTTCCATGAAACTTAGGAACTGGGGCCGCACAGCAGGCTAGCGGGCAAAGCTTCATCTGTTTTTACAGGCTCACAGCTGATCCCCATCACAGCATCCCCGCCTAAGCTTCCCGCCCTGCTACCCCCCCCACCTCCGTCCGTGGAAAAACTGTCTTCCATGAAACTGGTCCCTGGTGCCAAAAAGGTTGGGGACTTCTGTGAGTCTAGCACACATGATTTGCTGTGTGCTCAGTTCAAATGGTGCCCACTGTATAGGAGTGGAATAGTTATTTGATACTTAGAAAAACTGGTATATCTTTTGGGTCAGATTTTTATAAGAAGTTGAATTTTTCCACTATTTAAAGAAAAGAACATAACACTTAAGCATTTTTTAAAAGTTAACTTAAGTCTCCATAACATATGTTTGCCCAGAAATAAATGACTTTCCAATTATTTAATAAAGTATGAGTTGATAAATTTTTGCTTCAGGTCATAAACTCCATCTACAAAAATGTTAGACATACAGGTTAAAAAAAAAAAGCCAGTGTAAAATCTAAGTGTGTCAAATAATACATTTTCCATGTAACCTTTTTTGAACAACCACAGGCAGTATTACATTTGACTTTTGACTTCACTTATGTTGAACATACGTATGTAATATGATAATGGACTTCTCCAATTTCTTAGTGATACATATTAGGAAAAATGCTTTCTAAAAATTCATTTATTTTAATACGGTTTATCTTACTACAGTGTAAAGAAATTTGACACTTGATAACACTTAATTAAAACAAGTGGGCTTAATGGGATAAACATTCCTTCCTATGCATGGCATGTTTCTAAGTGTCCTTGGAGTCCAATATGGAAATGGATTTGAGTGTTTTAATTGGAATTTACATATCCCTAAAACACTATGCAGTAAGCCAAATTCACAGTGAGTTCTCTCAGCACCTGCAAAAGAGAATCAGACTTCTGTAGGACAGAACAACATGCCCTGGAAAAGCTCTGGGGGAAAATGAGACACCCACCCTGTTTGATCCTGTTTCAGTGTATAAACACTTTCAGAAATTAAAACACTCTGTTTTATACCACGTATGCTTAGGAGAGCACATTTGAATTTATTATTTTTTTTAAAAGAAGAGAACTGACTTCCTAATTTTGCCCTTTTTCTCTCTCTCTCTCTAGTGGTATACTGACGAAGCCCATGGAATCTCTAGCAGCACAGCACACCAACATATATATACCCATATGAGCCACTTCATAAAACAATGCTTGTCTTTACCTTAGCACCTCAAAACGGCTGTGCCACTTAAAGCTTATTAAAAGCCATGTTTGTTCTCATTATCTCAAAACCTCACTGTCAAGATGATCTTTAAAAAAAAAAATGCACTTAAATCAAGAAATTTAAGGTTACCTTTGTTCCCCAAATCCATACCTATAATCAAAAGTAGGGACTCTGTCTTCACAACAGATTATTACCTTACAGAAATTTGAATTATCCAGGCTGGTTTTTTTTTTTATCCTTAAAAATCATTTCCACATCAGCTGCTGAAACAACAAATATGAATTGTTTTTATGTGAGCCTCACATAGGTTCCCTGGCAGCCTATGTGGAAAAAATTAATTTTAATTTTTTCTAACTGGACTAGTCCAGATTTTGTCCTCTTTAAAGGGATTGCAAGATGTGGGGAGGGACACGATAAAAGGGAACAGGGAGAGAGGATAGCAGGCCATGGCTGGGAACCCAAGTCCAAGCGTACCAATCCGACCAGGCTACTGTCAGCTCCCCTCGGAGAAGAGCTGCTCACAGCCAGACTGGCACAGTTTTCTGAGAAAGACTATTCAAACAGTCTCAGGAAATCAAATATGCAAAGCACTGACTTCTAAGTAAAACCACAGCAGTTGAATAGACTCCAAAGAAATGTAAGGGAAACTGCCAGCAATGCAGGCCCCCAGGTGCCAGTTATGGCTATAGGTGCTACAAAAACACAGGAAGGGTGATGGGAAAGCGTTGTAAATGTGCTTTAAAAAAAATACTGATGTTCCTAGTGCAAGAGGCAGCTTGAAACTGAGATGTGAACACATCAGCTTGCCCTGTTAAAAGATGAAAATATTTGTATCGCAAATCCTAACTTGAAGGAGTCTTGCATCAATTTTTCATATTTCATTTCTTTAAGCATCTTAATTAAAAGAATGTTTTAACTTCCTTGGACTCATTTTTAAAAATGGAACATAAACTAGAATGTTATGTATTACTATTCCCATTCTACATACTGTGGGTTTTCTCCTGGTCACTTAATAAATCTGCCTTCATTTTTTCAGAAATAATGAGTTATGTCTTGAATCAGACCTAAACCACACTGGCATATGGATACGTTTATCCAGAAAGCTTCATGTTTATTTTGTTAGTAATCCAAGACTACCTTGTAAACATGGAAAGAGTTCAGCTTTTGTAAAATATTAGATACACAAAAATGTGTTACACTAATCAGTTCATGAGGTTTTTGTCTAATATAGACATAATTTCTGTTATCAAAAATACATATAGCTTTTGAGAAATTGACTTAAAATAATTTTAGTCATTTGTATAATGCATAATTTATAATTTTATTCTAGGGAACTAATATGAGGCTCATATAAGAATAAATAATATCAGCAATATCATTTTGGCAGTTTTGATTCCTCAGTAGAATTTTTAAAAAATGTCAAGTCAATCACTTAAGTGTTTGACCCATTATTTTTGGTTGACATCACCATAAAAGTGAAACTATAAGTTTCAAATGCTGAATTTGGCCTAGCAATGCAATGTCTAGATCACTGAAGTAACATGATTTTTGTTTCAATTATGTGTAAAACAGCCTTGTTTTTTGAAAAGTGATTTTATGAATTCATACTTAGCTTCAGACCATTTGCTAGACAAAGTTTTCCCAGACAGGGTGAGCTACAGCATAAAAATCTAAAAATGGAAGAAATGGAAAAAAAATCTATCAATTCAACATGAGACTGGTGAGTCATGCATAGGCATGGACAGAGAATTGTGAAATCCATCTTCAACTATATTTTCCGAGCATGCCATTGAGTAACTTCACCTTAATTAAATCTCAAATCCCACTCATCCATTGGAACCATAAACTGACCTTCAGACCCATAAGGATCTTGTCAAAATTGTATTTCTTAATATAGTTCAATCATTGTGAGTAGCTGAACCAATCTTTGGAGAGTTCTGTATCAAGGAGCAGTAATAATATATGTTCATATCCTGGACAGAATTAATAACCATAAAAGCAGATTAAATAGAAATTCTCCTTTTATCTTCCAGATATTATACAATATCAGATATTATATAATAACTAAGTATTACAAGAATAGTGTTTAAGGCAGATATTATATAATATTTGTATAATATCTAAATTATATGAATTCATTGGTTTTTGTTGTTGTTATTGTTGTTTTTGAGACTCTGTCTCATTCTGCTGCCCAGGCTAGAGTGCCGTGGCATCAGCCTAACTCACAGCAACCTCAAACTCCTGGGCTCAAGCGATCCTTCTGCCTCAGCCTCCCGAGTAGCTGGGACTACAGGCATGCGCCACCAGGCCCGGCTAGCTTTTTCTATATATGTTTTTCTTAGTTGGCCAATTAATTTCTTTCTATTTTTAGTAGAGACGAGGTCTCGCTTTTGCTCAGACTGGTTTCGAACTCCTGACCTCGAGCAATCCAACTGCCTCGGCCTCCCAGAGTGCTAGGATTACAGGCGTGAGCCACCGCGCTTGGCCTCATTGTTTCTTTAGTTTCTAAACACGCTAAATGTTTTCTCTAGAGCCTAGAGTTAGTCCCAGTACATATTTTTCAGGCATTGGAGACTGAAAATGGTAATGATATGAATAAAGTCAAAGTTGTTTTCATTTGACCCTCATAGGACAAGGTTTACTCTCCAATAAAGTTTTAAATTAGCTTACTGGAAAAAGAAGATAAGAAATTGACAAGTTTCCAGAGATAAACTTAATCTAAGGATAAATTTAAAACATGCAAAAACCATTCATACCACTAAGTCGTGCTGACTTATCTTGCCAGTGACAGTTGCAGACTCTGCAGGTAAATGCATAGTTACTAATAAATATCCTTTTATAAACATCCTGTTAAAGTACATCAGTGCCCAGGGGCACATACATCAAAAGAAGGGAGAAATGGTCTCTTCTTTGGATACAGGGTTTGTTGTTTAAGTTTCTATCAAGAGTTTTAGAAAACCACTTTTAAAATTATTTTTGGACATTTTAGTTGGAAACCTTGCTAAAAGTGATAACATACCTCCGTGCTTTCTTAAATATCAGGCACAGAACATAATTCAATGAGTCCTTCATGATTTAGAGCCCTGATCATAAAGATCAATTATCACATCAGGCTGTGTGTCATTCTGGATATTTTGTGTTTCCTTTCTTATTCACAGGTGGGCACTGAGGTTACCAGTTCCACCTCTTGGCATTTGCTGCTTCTGCTCTAAGTTGATGTGAGAATATCGATTTATAAGACTACTAGATGTGTACAATACTTAAGACTCAATAAACTCTAAATAAAAAACACCAAAACACAAGCATGGCTTTTTCCATAAAGTAAGAGAATTTTGTTGGCCAACTTTGTGACAGTTATTTCAGTGGTGTCCAAGAACCTTTCTGCATACATCCTGAGTGACCTAGAGCGTGCATTCAGAATCCCTGAGGGATACAGACGGTTGAGAATGAGAGACAAACGAGGGTTCTGGAGCATAACATCACTACCTCACAAGAAAAGATCAGAGCATGATACTTATCATCTTTCTGCATGTTATCTTTCTGTGACAATATTAACATTTAAACCCAAGAATTTGCATTAATAAAAAGAGTGAAAACTTCCTAACTACCTATTGAGAAGGGTAACTTCTCTGGTGCTTACAGGCTTTCAATTTCAATAAATTCAATCACGTTCAAATTCAATCAAGTTCTTATTCTACACAACCTTTCATCTGAACCAACTCTCCAAGTTTGTCAAATTATTTAAAAAGCATGTATGAGCATGGTGAGAAGTGTGACCATTCAACAATCAAAACCCTCAATTGTTTTTTTAAGCTTTTTCTATCCAAAGTCATGGCATTTGTGACTCATGAGCAAAAAAAAAGAGTGTTTCTTTGGGTTGGTTTGGTTCCCACTGTTATAGAAAAATGGGTGAGAAAGAAAATGTGCCACTGAGAGGAAATATTACTTAACTTTATTCTGGTTCCATGAGCCAGAATGACTACCCTAGTGAGGAGGAAGGTGGTCACATTGCACCGCCTCACTGCAGCCGAGGTCACACGGACCTGGGTTAAGTTCTCAGCACCACTGCTCACTACTGGGAAGTGTTTAAAGAACATTACTTAAACTCTTAGAACTCCAGAGTCTTAGTCTGAAAGAAATACCTACTCCCACAATAGCTGCATTGCTGTGAAGGCTTACAGATATGCAATGCCTGGCACCTTTCTTTCGTATTTCCCTCCTCCCTAGTCACAGCTATTTAGCTGCTCTTCCTGCCTTGGTGGCTCCATAGGTGGCACAGGCTTTTAGGCTTCTGTGTCCTCAGGTGCTGGGCACATAAAGAAACTCAGTGTTTACTTTTGACACGTCAGTGAGAATCCTTTGTGGATCTCTAACCATTCTTAATGAACCAAGCAGCAGAATTTTCTGATATATTTTACTTATGAGTCAACAGCCTTTGCTGGCTGGGTAAACAGCAGAGCACAGAAGTGGGCTCTGGAGAGTTACAAAGGAGGGCTAAAACACCAAACACCATTCCTACCTACAAGGATCTTATAAACAAATGGAAGAAAGAAGTCTCATGAAAGAAATCTATGACTCTACACACACCAAAAGGCAAGAGTACCTATGTAGAAAGCTAACTCCATTAGCTAGAAAGCTAAGAATTGACGAGCTGGCTAGGATGCAAGGGTGGGTGGCGGGAAGGTGGTTTCTGGACTCTGATGAGGCAGCCATTGGCTGAATTTTGTACCACACTTAGTTTAGGTTTTTTTTAAGTACTCTCAGGCTTATTCTGTTGATGGTGTGATTTTCACATTTTTTTCAAATACAACTATTATGTACATATGTATATATAATCTCCATATATAAAAGAATGCTCGACATAAAACACTAGCGTGTCTAGAGGTACTTGTTAGGTGCCCAAGGAGTATGCCTGAGCCTGTCTGCTTTCTCTCCTAATAGAAATTTATAGACCACTCACGGAGAGTTTGGTTTCATCATCTGAGAGTCATCCCAGGAGGAAGATCCCTAAGGAGGTGATTCTACTCTTTCTCCACTATATTCTGTACTGTTCTGCCACCCTAATCTTTTCAAACAGTCATTTCTCTACTCAAACCTCCTTATTTATTTATTTTATTTTTTCCATGAGAAATTGGTTTGATACTCAAAGCTCTTAATGGGTAAAATTCAAATGTCCTACTATGGAATTTAGCATCATTTATAATGTCCCTGACTTGTGTTTCTATTTTTTCCCACAAGTCTTCACTACCCTCCTAACACTTCACCATTCTGGGCCATATATCAAATACACCAGGTTCCAGTTACGCCATACATCTTTACTTTTTATTTGCATCTTTATTTCAATACTAACATAGGTTTGAGAATCTTTACAGTTCTTGGAGTACCTTTCCTTCCCCATTTCTTTCCCAATTCGTATGTTATCTCTTCTATAGCATTTTCCTTAAACTTCTCAAACTCAAGGTCCATCCTTGAGGTACTCACCACTTTACTCAAACCACCAACTCAGTATCATATATTATATTACAGGCATGCATTCCACCTCCCTTAGAAGCAAGGATCATGGCCCACTTTTCAATGTTCCAGCACAAATGGTAGTGGCCAATACACCAAGTGAATTGGCACAGCAGTTGCATCAGTTAGAGCAGCTTTCTATGCAGAGCATCCACATAGATCTCTAAAATAAAGCATTACCAGTAATCCTTGATTTTTAGGCTTATTTAGTGGTCTGACTACAACTAACCTCTTAATGTAGATATTTAAAGAATCATCATATTATCCAAATTATTCTCATAAAATTTTCAAATGGTGATAATTTAATTTCATTGTGTGAATATATGACATAGATATATTGGAGAAGCTGGAGAGCAATCTTGCAATGATAGTAAAATAGGCAAGTGTCCATGAGCAAACAGACTAAAGTTAAAACAAAAACAGAGGTAGATCAGTGCAAATGGGAAACAGAGTAAGTAACACTTTTAAGAGACAAGAAAAATCCTAAAAGATCTAGGCACAGTGTTGAAATACAAGTTGCTTGTGAATCATCAGTGGAAAGTTTCTATCAGACTACAGATTAAAACTTCACCAAAGTGACATTCATATTATATTTAGGAAAAAAACTTCCCAATATCGTAGGCTGTTAAATAGTAGCAATTACAAAGTAAACTCACTAGTCAAGAGAAAAATATCAACCAGTAGGTTAAGATAGAGTTCTGAATGTAATTATCTCCAAAACACACTGCCAGATGGCTACAAAAGAATTATGGTCCCATCTGACTTTTGTAACAAATAGGGAGAAGACAACTTTTAGAAAATGCTTTCCTCATGGAAGTTGAAAACAGAAGTCTAAAGAGTTCTAATAATGAGGAATCCTACTAATGACCTTGGAGCTTTCTACTAGTCATGGGAGCAATGTCCTTTGCACCCATTTCTGGGAAAATGAGAAAATACATCCTTGTATAGTTCTCATAATTTTCTGTTCATAAAATGAAACTTGTTTACTGTTGAAACATACTCTTGAATGTTTACATCACCAAGTTTTCTTAACTTCGGGGGTGTCTAAATTTAAATATTATATTCAATCAGTCAAAATATTCTACACTGATTTAGTAATTAACTTGAAGGAAAAAAGACAAGACGCTATGTATAACAATTTACAATGTACAAGGAAATTAGTTAGGATAAATATTTATTTCCACATAACATTTCTTAGTTGTGAAAAACACAATATCCTAGTCACATTTACACATTACTTAAACTTTGCACTAAATTACATTCAAGATATTCAGTAATTTTGACCAGGAATCTGAAATTAGGAGTAAATATATAACACTAGTTTTTTCTTATATTTTTTATGATTTCAAAATATTAGGTTAACATAGGGATAGCATTAAAATTCACACAAGAACAAAATGACTATAAAAATACTCAGAAATACAGAATTTCATTGGGTATGATTGCTTATTCAAATAGGAGATCATGTGAAGGTTTTAATTCACTATGATCATTTTAACAGAACTGTCAATATATTAAAACACTAAGAGGCTGCTTCTGGAACTGACTGGCTAAATCATAAAACAATGGAAATGTTTACAATATAGTATCTCTATTATAAAATACACAAAGGCAACACATCTGGAACAGGAAGTTTCTGTATTTTTCTTCAGCATTTATAAATACAAATTTTATTATCTGCAAATTCTTCTTCCCATAATTTTTAAGCTCATGTTCCATAAGGAAAAAAAAAGGCTTTAAAGGATCGGGAGGGTAATTTGTAAAGTGTATCAAAATGTTGAACCCAATGGAGGCTTTGTTGATTTTTTC
This sequence comes from Lepilemur ruficaudatus, assembly GCA_963574885.1. NCBI lineage: Eukaryota > Metazoa > Chordata > Mammalia > Primates > Lepilemuridae > Lepilemur > Lepilemur ruficaudatus. The sequence continues at coordinate 43,090 of CAUYRT010051858.1, read as the reverse complement.
CCCCTCATTGTCTTAATCACAAGAGGAACTTTTTTTCACTTTTCACGTGCACTTACAGACTACATAACTGATAGTCTGAAAAAGCCACAGGGCTCTGAATTATTGTAAACTTGAAAATTGAAGTATTACAAAGTTGATGATCACTGATCATATTTTGGAACTAAGAGCACTATGAGATTTGGTCTTTATTAAGTTCAGATTCATCTGAAATGGAATGAAATTGAATTTTAGTAATACTCAAAAACTTCTTAACTTTCCTTCCTTTTGTATAAACATGGTAAAGATGAATTATTCCATTTGGACTGAAATATATACAGAATCTTCTCAAACAGAATCTAAAATTTTCATTTAAAAGATTGTTTTACACAACATGCATTAAGTAAAAAGTGGAAAAAACTTTGCAGGAAAAAAAAATTACAATTGAAGACCTATTGGTCTAACATTAGAACGTGATTCAGGACCAGCATTAAGCAGTGCATGACCACTAGCAGTAGATAACTGTACAGGAGTGGAATTTCATGTACAATGATTCACATGTGATATTCCATGTGTATGTACATAACAGGTTTATTTGGAAAATATCTGTTTTCAATGGGAGAGAAACTTAACAGCACATTTCTGATAAAGGCTTATATTGAAAATCCCACAAAACTGTTACAAAGTTTTCTAATGCATTTCATACAAGCCTAGTATTTAATCATGTAGTCACAACTTAAATTTTAAGCAAATACTACTTGACTCCTTTGCATTGTATCTGATTCTTTTTAACAAGTTGTGAACAGGTTTCTATATATTTTTTCAAATGACTTTAAGTTTCAGTTACATATAAATTGTTAAGTATTAAATGTATCATATTAAATCAAGGAAATGCATAAATACAATTATTAAAAATGCTTTCAAACTAACTTTTTGATTTGGGTCTTTTGAAGTAAGTCACTAACGCTAAGCTATAAAAAATAAAAAGAAGTAAGACTACCTTTCAAAATTCTTCTGAATGAAATTATTAGGCATCTTCAGGTCACTAAAGTAGGAAAATACAAACTTGGTAAATATGACTTATTTCTTTAAGGAAGCTATTGCTCTCGTAAAACTGACAATGAGAATCCAGTATTTACAAATGTCTAACATACAGCAAGGAACACATAGATTCTTGCATTACCTACTGTTTCTGCTTACAAGGGTGTCTCACTGCTCAGTTGTTTAAACACAGAAATGAAACAAGTATTGCACTACTTACAGTATGAAGGTGGATTTGGGATGAGAGACAGAATTTACAATACATGATCAAAGCAGTTTTATTAATACTTGTGACACTCTTCTCATTTATATGTAAAAAATAAACTGAAGATCAAGTCATAGACAAGTCTCCCTGTCAACACCTTTCCCTGAGTCAGCTTTCTTCTCTTTTCGGCTTTCAGTGCTACAGGGGAAAAAAGGAGAAGTTTATTACTGCAATCCGACACGGCTACAGTGAGATCTGCTTGCTCAGACACAAAACCCATCAACCCCAAAACACCACAAGAGCCTTTAGGCATCACTCTCTCATGCTGCAAAGCACAGACAGACAGCAACAATTAAAATCCTCTGCACGCAGTGAGATAGAAACCAAGAACTGCAGAGAGGGGGAAATTCAAAACAGACACTAAAAAACAAAAACCAGACATTTTTTAAACAGTTCCAAAGGCATGCAAGATTAATACTATGATCCTCATTTGGGCAAATGACTCACTGATGATTGTTGAAAATGTCAACCATAACCCCATCTTAAGACAGGACCAACTCCAGTATTAATAAATGACATGAACAAGATGTCACAGTAGGCATTTCTGGGCTCTGCCGCAAGTGGCTCATCCTTTTTACATGGACTGGATCTTGACCTTTAGTGAGGACTGTACCTTCGTCAGGTAAGACTGACACATCTTCACTGGCCTAGAGGACAGGTCATCATGTACACTGCTCTCCAGACACCTGTGCTGTCTCTTTACAGACAAATCCTTACTCTGTACATCAAAGGAAGGATGTTTCCCCTCACTCCTCCTCCAATAAACTCATTCCAAAGTGGCTTCTGTTAATCTCATCCTCCAATTAACTTTACCAATGGGCAAGCTAATAATATGATTCTATCATTTTTGTCTATTTCTTTCAATATCTTTCCACTGTATATTTTTACTACTCTCTTATTGACAGTTTTCATGGAAAATTCAAATAATGCCTTCATAGGGATCAAGCTCCCACCAAGACAGTATGTTTGGGGGGAGGCGCAGCAGAATTGCTCACCAGCCCCAGACACCACCCGACGACTTCAGCGCATGGCAAAGCCCTCTACATCTAGGCTTCTCTGTGACCCTCCCATTGTGACATGAAGGGAGACTCACAACCAGCTTCTGAAGCCCTGAGCTGGAAGAATTTACAATTTTTACTGTTAACTTCAGCCCTTAATATAAATTTATGAAGCAGTTGATCAAGGGGACACCCTTAGTTTTATAACTCTTCCCCAAGTAATAAAGTAACAAAACTCCATTTTTCTATGAGGCCTCTGTGCAGCTTTCTTAGTGGTCAATAACTCAGACACATTCTTAGAGTGTGTTTTTTAAATTGTTTTTCCTCCAATTCAAGCTAGAAACAGCCCTTCTCAGTTGTCACCACCACCCGGCACCATCAGGTAAGAAGTGCTGGAGCTTCTGCCATCCATGGCTCGCTGCCAGCGCTGAGAGCTGGTGTGAGCGCATGCCTATGGCGCCCGGGTTTGTGCCTGCCACACTTCTCAGCACATACTACTTACAGGTCAGAGCAAAGCAACTTTTCTCCCTTTTCTTTTCTCCTTCCATGAGAAGAGATGACAGTGTGCACATGATGTGTTGAGAGCCTTGACTCTGTATTTTTAACTCCTCTATCTGTATGACTCACTTTCTTCTACTTTGAGCTCCTTTTATATGACAAGTGCCTGCTCTCCTGCTTTCCAATTTAACTTTTCCTTAGGGCTTTACCTAGCTCCTAGTCTTTTTTTTTTTTTTGCCAAACAAAGCCAATGAAAAGGGGCAGCCCCGGGCGTGGTGTTGAAAGATCTGGGTTCAGTTACCAGAAGCTAGGAATGAGCTGCATGACCTTGGACTAGTTATTTAATCTCTCTGAGACTTGGTTTCTTCATCTGTAAGATTGGTTTTGGAATTAATTTTGGACTAGATGCCTCTACATCCCCTTGTAGCTCAAATTCCAGAATTCTGAGGCTGGTATTCCCAATTCCAATGAACTCTATCTTTTAAAAGATAAAATACTCGATCCTTTCTGTAGGAGATCGTGGGGACGGAGATGTACTGGTCCCTATACCTGCACAGTTTCTATATGCACGATACTTGGGAATGTAGGAGGTGTTACGTAATCTTTTGTTAAACAAGTGCGTTCCCAGTGGCACTATTCATCACCAAGTATTCAATAAAAAGATTCAGAATGTCGACTTGATCCACAGATGTGCTTTCTCCTGATGCCCCGTTTTGTTTGTATTGGTTGTTTGGTTACAAAACAATAACTGATTAAAGGCCTTTTTTAATTTCCTTCATTAAGACCATGGTTTTGGTATCAAATTAGATTTCAGCAAATTATGAAGCGGAAATTTTATAACCAGCTCAAGACTTCTGTGAAACATACTCTCAATTTGAATCTTCTTACTGTTTGGCTATTGCACTCTAGCTTCCTCGTTATATTCATTTTTCTGGATGCCGATCAATTTTATGCTTTCATTATAACAAATATATATTGCATATCTATTATGTGTCATTATAATAGAAATATATTGCATATCTATTATGTGTCATTATAACAAATATATATTGCATATCTATTATGCGTCATTATAATAGAAATATATTGCATATCTATTATATGCCAGTTACTCTGCAAAGACTTTGGAATACAAGATGGGCAGATGTCCCTGCCCTTGAGGAGTTAAAATTTAAAATATAAAGAAGTAATATTGCAAGAGAGGGCAAAAAGTGATCTGGTGCTGTCATGTTGCTAAGTAATCTATGAAATCATTACTTTTCAATGGCACTAAAATGGCTGTTATGAACAATATTTACCAAGTGCTCATGAGAGAGCCTCAGCTTAGGAAATCAGAGCAAAGAAGGATAATCCAGGATAGAAGAAAGTAGTGGGGAGGGCAAGGGTAAACCCTGGTGAGAGGTTTGTGGGGAGAAGGGTGGTCCACAACTTAGCCTCTGTCACCGAGGCAAAACTAAGTGCTGCTTTTCCTAGCATTGCCAGGGACCTTCTCCAGAAACAGTGATCTTGGATGTTAGTATTATAAAACGTAGCAGTTGCTGACGTATTTGGACGCAATGTGGTTTTCAGTAAGCCCCATTTCCACCAACTCATCCAATAAGCTGCAGAGGTGCCTGCTGCATGTATGTATGGTGCTAGGATCAAAATCAGACATCCTCCAGATATAGTAGAATTTGCAGTTAGTTCTTATAGTCTACTCTCAGTTAAACTAGATAGAATATTTTGACAACAAAAATTGAATGAAATAATTGAGAAAATATAACTTCTATTCCAAATTCCACCAACAAAAGTTTTCTATCATTCTCTTAGGCATATTACAGCAAGGGATGGGACAGAAAATAACTGCGGGGGTCGAGGGTCAGGGGGCGGTGTCAAAGGCTGCACAGAAACCAGCTTAGGACTTAGGAGATACAGACCCTGGTAACCTGGTCTTTAGGCCTGTTTTTGTCAATGGATACATTTTCATAGTTCCTGATCATCATACTTTAAAGCCTTCAACAGACACCAAGAGAAAGCAGCAGTTTTGGAAGGGTATTGCTTTGTTATTAATAGTATCCGCGGTTTGAGGATTTCAGTAAGCTATACCCTTGTCCAGAGCTTCTACCATTATGAGGATAAAAGACATTAACCACCAACCAAGAGATATTTTTCATATGGGAAGCTATAGACATTTTTTTGTTTTTGTTTTTGTTTTGTTTTTTTGAGACAGAGTCTCATTCTGTCACCCATGCTAGAGTGCCGTGCCTTCAGCCTAACTCACATCAGCCTCAAATTCCTGGGCTCAAGAGGTCCTCCTGCCTCAGCCTCCTGAATAGCTGGGACTACAGGAGCGAGCCACCATGCCTGGCTAATTTTTTCTATTTTTAGTAGAGACGGGGTCTCGCTCTTCCTCACACTGGTCTCTAATTCCTGAGCTCAAGCAATCCTCCTGCTGTAGCCTCCCAGAGTGCTAGGATTATAAGCATGAGCCACCTCACCTGGCCAGAAAGTTACAGATTTGATCACATCAAAAGGTAAGGAAAGCTAAGTAAACTTTCATCCCACAATAGTTGAAATAGCTTTATTTCAGCAATAAGAAATAAAGAAATACTATTTTACCTCACATTGGTGAAAATACATGTTTAAAAAATAAGGAATAGTGGGTATATTGAAATATAAAGGATGACCTATGTAAAATTGGCCCTTCTTTAAAGCACATTGCATTATTCAGTAGAGTCATTTTACTGTTTCAAATCATCTAAATACATATTTTTTTAAAAAAAGATTTTTTTGGTGGAGTGTCACTTGACTTGACTTTAAGGCATGCCTAAAATAACATGTCATAAAAACTTTTGCTTGAACTTAAGAAAAACAGAGGAAGAGTTAGGACTATGAATCCATATTATATAGGAAGAAAAACAATCTACAGGTTTGATTGTCTCAAATTCTCTATATATTTCCCACAGACAACATTTTTTTTGAGCTCATGAGCTTGTACTTCACATTTTTTAAAACATGTAAAGAAATGCCGTATTTTTAATGTGAAAGGGTCCACAAGTATATATTTCAATGGGCTTGAGATATTATCCTTCTCATAACTCTGATTTTCTTCCAAGAGTTCTAGCAAAACAGAATTACTGTGAGAATTATCAGATTATAGCAGGGATTGTTGGGAAAGGGAGTTAAAGAATGTTTTAGAATAAAATGTTACTTTTGCTTAAGCCAAGCAAAGAAATACATCAAGGTTGTTAAGTCCTATTAAAAGGCAGAAAATACCAACCAAAAGTTTTTGAGAAAGCCTATTGAGTAACATATATAAACCAACTTTGGAGTAAATTTTGGAGGTAGTTGAGAGACAGAATCCCCAGTTTCTGGGATGAAGACTCTGAACATTTGCTGTTTGTCTTGTCCTGTTTATGCTGTTTGGTACAGAGATGACACTGAAGCAGCATGCCATTTTGGGGTGACAAAAACCAGCAACAAGAAATATAGAAATATATTCTCCAAATCTAATGAAGCCTCTTTACCAAATACAGCTCTGTGACATTTGTTGATTTATATATGATGCATTTGCATAAATCACGGAGGGAAAGAACTTTACTCAAGTTTCAGGTCCACTTAAAAAGCTGAGTAGTTACAAAAATGCCATGACACTTGATCTGATACCAGATCGGAGCTCAAGACTTTCCATGCCTTTTGCCTCCCCAAAACTCACACAGAGGACAAAGACTAACCAGGTTTCTAGAAGACACCATTTAACATAAGGAAATGCAACCAAGGAGTAGGTTTGAGGGAGAGGGTCTTTCTTACCTTTGGGGAATCAGCTTCTAGAGTGATTAGGAAGGGGAGCTTATGACAAAAATGTGATATAAAAATTAAGTAGAAAAAGTTAATTTAAGGTTATAAAAAAGGAACTTAATAATTATAGTAAACACTGTCCCATATCCCTCAATCACTCTCTAATAGACAAGAAGAGATATTAGCATAACATAGGAATTCCTTTTTTTCAGATCAGCATCTAAGGAGACTGGGTGATTTGAACTCTTATTTATAAATTCTAAAAAATTCAGTTGGAAATCTCATCTGGATATTTAAGGACTCACTCTTGCCCCAGCATGCTCTTAAACTATAGGAGTTGTTTGCATGTTTACATACAGAAATGTAAGAATGGATAGAACTTTCAGGAGCTGAAAATTTTCGGGTAAGAAGCTTATAAATGATTTTCAGGGGGTTGGAATGGGGGACTAGAAATATACTAAATAGAAAATCATCATTGCTTATATACAATACATATTGGCTTAAGAAAAGGGAAATGTGGTCAGATACCTAAAGGGGTCCTAGAAGTGAGTAATAAAAAATAAAATAAAATCATACTGCAAAATAGTAGGCCAACATGAATATCAAAAAGACCATGCACATCATTTATAGCACCATTTCCCCCAAGTACAATAATTTGGGAGTTAGCTTTTAATTTGAAAGAGAGATGTTGAAAAACATACCAACATTTGTGAAAATCATAATTTCTACCCACTTTCAAAAAGAATTTGTGAAATATTTTAGATCTAAATTTGATGGAAACCAATATTATTCTTTTGCTAATGGATTTATATCAAAAACAATCAGAATCAGTATAAATTCTCATTATTTTAAAATTCAAACCTTTTAGAAGGAAAGCTTGACTCCTTATCTTTTGAGTTATCGGCAGTAATCAGAAGGTTCCTCCACAAGGCAGTCTTTGACATTTCATCAGAAATATTGATCACAGATGGATCATCTCTAGATAGGAGTTTATCCAAAGTGAAATAATAAACATTAGAGAAATAACTGCAGTTATTCACTGATAGAAATTAAATATAAGACAATCTTATATCTATCTAGAGTATGTTTTTCCATTTTTCCCAATTTTTTATTGTGGTAAAATACACATAACATGAAATTTTCCATCTCAACCATTTTAAATGTCCAGTTCAGTGTTATTAAATACATTCATAATGTTGTGCAACCATCACCACCATCCATCTCCAGAACTCTTTTTATCTTATAAAACTAAAACTCCATACCCACTAAACAATAACTTTCCATTTCCTCCTCCTCCCAGTTCCTGGCAACCACCATTCTACTTTCTGTCTCTATGATTTTGACTATTCTAAGTGCCTCATGTAAGTGGAATCATACAGTATTTATCTTTGTGTAACTGGCTTATTTTATTTAGTATAATGTCCTCAAGATTCATTCATGTGGTAGCATATGTCAGAATTTCCTTCCTTTTAAGGCTGAATAATATTTTATTGTGTGTGTATAAATATATACACACACATACCCCACATTTTGTTTCCTGTACAGTATTTTTGATAATTAAAATGGAGAAGTATTGAATAGTTCTCTCAATTATTAAAAAAATTTGTGAAAAATAAAAAATCTAAAGAAAAATTTGATCTGTATAGATACTGATTTGATCTGCAATGCTTTTAATTCATTTCAACTTACAGGGATTAGGCTCGGCACATCCATTGCTTAGGCTCTTGCCCCTAACATTTAGGGCGTCACAAGCCACTTCCCTCCCTGAAGTCCTTCCCAGAACTTCAGTGGCTCCTACTGACGCAGAGTAAAGGCCAAGTCCTCATAAGGACTGTCTCTGTCCTCCCCATCCTCCCACCCTCTGACTTTACCTCCTGCCATTGCATCTCTGCTCACTCCTCTCCAGCAACAATGCAATGGTCTACTGACTGTTCTGGAAAACTACAGGCTTGCTGCTGTCTTGGGGCCTTGCTCTTGTTCTTCCTGTGCTCATAATGTCCCTTTATATGGTGCAACCATTCCCCTCCTTTGTCCAAATGTCACCTTCTTAGACAGGCTCTCACTGACTACACTAGTTCTAATTGCTATTTCCATCCCCTCACAGCACTCCCATCCTTTTTATTTGCTTTTTGGTTTCATTGTACTTTTCATCATCCAAAATACTATACTACATTATTTGCTCATTTGCTTATGTTCTGTCTCCCCCTACCTCTATTCTACTTGAATATAAGTTTCATGAGGACCAGGATTCTTGACCATTTGTTTACTGGTTCCCTAAGAACCAAACCTTTGGTACTCACTCAATAAATATTTGTTGAATAAATGAATGCAGCCTGTGTATTTGACAGAAGACTTTCCAAATGCTGGAGGAATTATAATAGCAGGGCCCGTATTACATAATAGGTGCTTTTTTACATTTCAAAATGGCACCAATTATAGGTAATATTCAGGATGCTCTAAAACGTCCCCAGGGCTAGAAACATAACCAAATGGCAGCAGCAATAAATCATGGACCAAGTGAAAGACAGTTTCAGTGAATGAGAAAAAAAGCTCTCACTTTACTACACAGAGGAAACAGACTCTGTTATGGAAAAATCATGTCTCCAGAAATCCTAAGCTGACCTCAAACGAGCTTCATTGGTGGTTCTTCACAAGAGAGTAACAAACTCAGCTTTTAAGAGGAGCAAAACCTTGGATCTCCCTTCCTTGCCCAACTGAGAAATGTGTTCTTTAATCCCTCTAAACCCTCCAGCCCTTAGTCTTCCTAGAGAGATAGTTTCCTACTAAGTCAAAGCATGAGATCAACTAATTTCTGAAAAAGCATAATGAGAAATAAAAATTTTTCATATTATGTGAAGAAGAGTCTTATGAACAAAATAGTTGAAAAAATGCTAGATTAAACAAAGTTAAACATGTTTTTTTTTTTTTTTTAAAAAAAAGCAGTACTACTTAGATTGTTTCATATGCTAATATGCATTGTGAATCTCCAAACTGGAATGCAGTTATAGAACACTTTCCAAACTTATTTAACCACAAAGCCCTTTTGAGAGAGGTACTACAGAAGTTTCTACAGAATATTCTTGGTAATATGCTGATTCAACTAAACAATCAACAGGATTTTAAAATTTAAATGTTGTTAAGAAAAAAAAGATAAAATGCCTTCTATACTTGTGCTTATCCTTAAGTGGTAGATATTTCCTAAAATTCTAGGGAATATGATTTTAGAGTCAGACCCTAAAGATCCAGACGATTCTGTCCTACCTTGTTTTACAACATTATGACAAATTCCCTCCTCAGAGAAAAGATTTATCTGTTTTTTTACTGGCATAGCCTTACATTGTCCTCAAGCACATTGAGATCATAAAATTGGATACTAAATGGAACATAAAATAGAATTGTACAGGAAAACTATTTAAATTATACTGAGAGGGAAATAAAAAGAGATAATTTTTGGCCAAATGCTTGCAAAAGTTTTTATCATAACTTATAGCAGTTTGCTTTCTTTTGCTATGTCTTTGTACATAAAGGAGATTAACATATTTTGGAGAATTGCATAAATATTTCCCAAAATGACTCAATCTTTCAACTCAAGAAATAGATTATCTCTTTTTTAGAGGCAAATTCCCAGAGTTGAAGCATTTATTTGTGATCAATTTGGTGAACACCTAGCTCATTTATACCAAAAGTAAACCTTGACCTGTCTTCAGGCGCTACTTTCTAAGCATATCAAAGGGATTGTTCATATACATTATAAAATATGAGAAAAAAATACTTCAGAAAACAGCTCCCATCCTGGCTCCTTATATGCTACTCGGGTATAGTCACACGGCAGGAATTGGCAGAACTTAGCACAGGGAGTCAGATAATCTAATCATTAGTCTCAGTTCTTTCTTCCCTAACACAACTTCAACAAACCTCCGTGGGAATCCACATAGTATGAAATTCTTAAATAGAATACATATCAACACGTTTGATTGCTTAAATTGTTGTTTTTTTAAATTTCTATCTTACCTGTAGTGCCCTTCCAACGGGAGTTGTACTGTGCCCTCATCTTCCATAGCTAGCATACTTTGTTCTTCCTGAAAAGACAAATGTAAAGTATACAAAGTGAACCTGATGAATCTCCATTTTACATTAAAGAAGAAACACAGATTAATGTTTCATTATCTCATTAACCTCAGGACCTTCCACTCTGTTTGCATTTATTAATGTTAGCACAGGTCCTTTCAATAAAGTATCAGCTACTAAGAACATAAGTAATTAATGAGAGTCTCATAACACAAAGTAATTTAAATGCTAACAACAATCTCCTTCATGTCACTCAATGAAAAACTGGTTAATTTCCAAGCAGATTTTTAAAAAATTAATCTAAATTTTACCAGGACAACAGTATGGGTAATACAATCAGTTCTACTGTTATGAAGTTGAAATGATATTCCCAGAATGCTCTGTTAGGAGGGAATGAGGGATGTACTCAGATCAGTGGTTCTCAAACTTTAGTTTACATCAGAATCACCCGGAGGGCTTGTTAAAAACATAAATTGCTGGGTCCCACCCCCAGAGGTTCTGATTCAGTGGGTCTGGAGTACAGAAGACACAAGAATTTGCATTTCCAACAAGTTTCCAAGTAATGTTGATTATGCTGGTCTGGGGACCACACTTAGAGAATCACTGCTCTAGAGATTTGGAAACAGACAGTGGAAAGTATCTTCTTGTATGGACCAAAACACAGGTGTGCCTTGATGGAGGAGAAAACTGAGTAGTTTGACTCCATTCAGATGAGTTTCAGACTTTGATACCTCAAATTTCTTCTTACAGTGACAATATTCCATCCTTCTCCAAAGGGTGGAAATGCTTCATATATTCATATATACATTTCTTCATATATAACATTTTTCTTGTCAGAAATATAAATTCTTGTGTCCTCTCTACTCCAGACCCATTTTATGTTTTGCAATAAAGATAATCTTATGGCTACCATACTGAAATGTCCTGGCTTAGTTTTCAAATAATGTTACCATCAAACTTCTTCCATGCACCAAAAGAGACAGTTATCTATAGATTATAGCTGTTATTTAATATATTTACTTTCAAATGGATCAATTAGCATGGTTTAAGTTCAAAGAATTATTCAGAGTCATTTAAAAATGGCTCTAACCCCAGAAATGGAATTTTAAGATGTATAGACATGAAAAACTAAGTGACCCCCTGCACAACTGGAAACTGATGAGAGAAAATAGGGGTGGCCCTGAAGGCTCATCTCCTTTCCTCTTTCAGTAGCTTAGCAGAGCTAAGCTGGCCTAACCAGCCTGCAGCTTAGGTTGATATCATTATTCGTGGTGTGCAAGGGTGTTCCTAAGGTAATCAGATCTTGGACCTCCACCTGACACTCCATAATCTGAATATACCATGCTGTATTTCTCGTTACTTAATGAAACAAGTGTTTTCTAGTGTCTCTTCAGCTAACCTATGAATAGATAATGCAATGTGTGGGCAGGTCTCATTTCATCTTTGGTGTACTCTTCCAACCTGCTGGCCAAGGCAGGCCCCTCTCTACTGGGACTCTCTCTGTGGTGGATACAGAATCCCTATTCCTATGCTGTGGAATCAATGGAGAGCCAGGGATTATGTGAGCTCTGCTGCTTCTCTGCTTATAAGCTTCCCCCCAGAAACCTTATGTTATATTTATACTCTGTGGGGGTAATGGTGTGTGTGTTACCCCTTTTCATTCCAAGAACTAATTTAATTCTCTTTCTCTGCTGTTCCTCAAGGGAAAAAAATAAATTGGGGCCCATTAGATGTATTTTATTACTTGTGTATCATGGCTATTCCCCTTGTCATTTGGCAGTACTATTTTTCGAGCTAAATCAAGGTGAGTAGACATACCATTGGTTTGAAATTACCCATTCAAGCACTGCAGAGCTGATATGCAGCCTAGAATGAGGCATGCCTGGCAACTGAGTTAGTCATAATGTATGGAATATAATACATACATCTTATACACTTATATGCACATCCCCAAGGCCATGAGCAAAGCGAATGTATCATTTCAGGTAGAAAAAGTTACTTTTTCTATAGGAGCAATGAGTACATCGAGGGACATAAAGAGAAGACATTCAGTGATACCAAAGCCTACATAAGTAAAACCAAGATACAAGTAAAGTGCCATTCTTTCCTTGGTTGCCCACTGAAAGGTGAAGCCCAGTAGATAGTATTTTGTCTGGCCAACCCAGAATAAAATATCAAGAAGCCAGGTAGAAAGATTTAAGAAAGAGTAAAATCCCATGAACCCAAAGAGAACAGTGCTGTCAGCCCTTCAGTTACCTGGCAGCAGAAAAGGAAAGCCAAAGATTCAATCTAACAGGAAAAATTGGACCAAAGCTTTGTGAACAATTTTGGTTTTTCTTCAGATGATTTTCCACTTTTCTCTCAAATTGCTTTCAATAATTATTTTGCACTCTGTGGCTTGTTAGCATGTGTGGGCTTTATACTAGTCATAATTCTATCCAAACAAAAACTCATCACCTCTAAAGATAGCTTTTCCAAGCCATGCTTATCTGAAGAGAAGGGTGGCAGAGCAGCCGCTGCCTTTGGTGCCAGAAGGCAGCCGGGTGGGCCCCGGAGTGCGGGGACGGAGGGCCGGCTGTGTCCCGGCAGCCCTGTGAGGAAGCCAGAAAGCGAGGCTTTCCGAGGAGGAGCCGTCAAATTGGGCACTAGCGGTCATGGCACTCACAACCTAGGCTATCTCAATTGTACCAGAAAAGAAAAAGAGAGTGACAGCATCACACTAACCAGGTATTCGCCACCTTCTAAGTCAGAAGTACCTTAAAATGAGTTCCATTCAGCACTTAGCTTACATAGGGTCCATCAGAAAAAATACGTGGAGTTCCACAACATGGGGAAGATGTCAAAGGGGTGATGATGAAAGTTTGCCCATTTGAGGGGTTTCTCCGATTTCACTAAGGGCTATTTACTGTGACTTAAATACCATCTTTTAATTAAGATAGTCAAAGCACTTTTCAAACATAAAATTAGTGAAGGGCAATTAGTGTTATATCCAGTAAAGGGCAGGAAAATTGAGGCTTAGAAAAAAACCCTACTCAACAGCACACAAATATCCACCAAGCATGCATTATGTGCTAGGCACATAGTGGACAAGAAGAATAATCCAGGAGCCATTAATTAATCCATTCAACAAATATGTATTGAGCATGATCTACATGACAGGTAGTTTGTGAGGTACTGGGATGCAACAATGGAAAGAAAGACAGAAACCCTGCAGTCAGAGGATATGAAGGATCACCATGAAAAGCACTGGAGCAGAGGCTGTAGAAAGAAAGAAACTCTAGGTGGGAAGAAGCAATGTGGGCCAACCATAAAAGGGAGGAATAAATAAGATGTGTTTGCATGACAGTGAACAACTAGCCTAGTTGGAGCCAAAGGTCTTTTGTAGAAGCGAAAAATAAAATTGCAGTCAAATTCTGTTGTGTTTTGATAAGTAGGGTGTTATATATCAAATTATACCATGAATCTGAACTGTATTTTGTGATAGCATAAATATTATAATTCATATATCATGATACCTAACAAATGCTTTATCCTTTACCTACTTGTAGGGAAATAGGTTAACATGTTACTATATCCATTTTTTCTGGCAAAGTCTGTAACTATGAAGAAATGTAGGAGCCCTCAAATATAATATCTCTATCTTGAAGCTCAAACAAAAACAACAGCAGAGAGTCAATGTTCACAAAGATGCTTAGAGTATTTGAGAGAAAAAATATTCCGCAATTTTAACATTCACAGATCTCAAGAAATGGAAGGGACTTCAGAAATCAAACTCAAGCCCTTTATTTTACCCAAGAGTAAAACAAAGCCTACAGAACATAAGAAGTGTTAAACCATTTTCTTCACCAACTACTAACAACATAGATAATGCTGCAAACATTACCTATATATCTCTGAAAACCATAAATGTTATATTTATAAGAAGTATTTCTTATGATTGCAATGAATAGAAGAGTCAATACATAAAATTATTTCCTAAAAGCTGAAAAGAAAAAATGGGGAGGGGTTCCATATAGAATTCATATATTAATAAATACATGAAGGTAGTATCTTTTTCATCAGAATATTTGATTCAGTGTCTCTAGGTGATTATATATATATTATTAAAAATTTTTAAATTCTGATAGAGTGTCCTTGTATTTAGAAGATAATATTCTGGAGATTCAGACTGTGTTTTGAGGATAGGACTTATGTCAAATGTTAGCATGCATCAGAATCACCTGGAGGTCTTGTTAACACAGATGGTTGGCCCCATCCCCAGCGTTTTGATTCAATAGGTCTGTAGTAGGGCCCAAGAATTTGCATTCTAACAAGTTGCCAGGTATTGGCTGATGCAGCAGAAGTTCTAGAACCACATTTTGGAAAACCACTGCTTGAGGAAGGAGAATATGTTTGCACTATCCTAAGATTCGATTAGAAATGATATTCATCTGTATAATAATTTGGCCATGCTTCCCAATCCACAACCAATTTTGACCTTTTTTAGTAAGACATCCTCTGTAATTTTTTGGTTGCTCTTGTTTTTAGATTGCTTTTATGTTTTCTTGACCTTTTTCATGATCCTGCTTTATATAGATCAAAAGGCTCCATGCCCATTTTTTGTTTACACCTATAGTGTATATGTTAGAGTGAACTCCCAGTAAATCAAGAAGTATCAGTATCATGATCATTTCCACAGAGTTGAATTTCAGGAGTTATCTAACATTAACCCTTTTTCCCCCTCCCCGGAAGCAAACATTCTGCTGGGGTTTTCTGCTTTTAACAGTAGCCTTTTGTCAAACATGTACAATGTCCTAGAGAATATTTAAGCAGGAAGGAAGGCATGTTGGTACTCTGAGCACATTTGGACATCCAGAATTTGATTCTGCAGTCTTCCCTTTACACAGAGCAATGTGCAAAATGTCAGGGTTCCAATATTCATTTCTACCCTGATTATAATCCTTTCTTTCTAAAAACTGAAGCATATGCATATGCATATGCATGAAGTACATGAAAATTTGGAACAGAAGCTCTGCGACCTTGGACTGGCCTGTGTAGCTATTTATTCTGCTTAACTCATTATTGAATTTTAAGGTCAAATGAATGTTTTCTCAGTGCCATAAGACCAGAAATGGGCTACTGATAGGAAAACCCTGGAGGATAAAGGTACAAGCTTGCAACTATCATCAAAAGGACAAGAGGTGAGCCTACTTTAAATTCAAGTCTCAGGGAGCTGAGACATTTCTGCCATTTACCATCTTGCCAGATCACGATCAAAGTTACTCAATTAATTTGAGCAATTGCAGAAATGCAACATTTCTAGAGAACTTGTCCCTTTACCACCTTAACACACAATCTCCTGAAGACTGGGCCTTTGTATAAGATGCCACAGTAAGATCACATCCTTCCATCAAGTCCACAAGCCTCAAGAAAATAGAATACCGAGATCTAGGCAGACAAGTAGAAAATAAACCAGGAATTTAAGATTTAATGTAATCCTTCTCAAATATTACCACTCTCTTTACTGATCATATTCTTTTTATATTAATTCCAAACTAGAAAGTGAACATCATTAAACTTCCTTTTCTCTCTCTGGTTTGATAGACAATTAGCTGTCTTTACACTAGTCAGAACTATATTTTAATGCTCCATTATGGATTATTTCTTAACTGTATTATTGCTTTTCTTGTTTCTTTCCATGTGCTGAGAATAACATGAAAGTATCATCTTATTAATCCATCTGAGATTTTAAGGATCTGTAAACCTACGTGGTTAATGTATTGCAAGGCTTTCCCCTCAAACTAGGATCTGAAGGATTTAGCTGTAAAATTGCCCCAGTAAATCTTTAAATCTATATTTGTATTCTTTCAGAAAGCATGAGCTCTAGGAAATTTAATAATATTTAGTTACTTCTAAAATCTTTATCTTCATATTCAGAAAACAGTAAATACCCGTTGGAGTACAGTGGGTATATAATGTAAAAAAGATTAGACGCAGGGTCTCTGCCCTGTGAGATTCATCAACTCCAAAATGGGCATATGGCACATATACATAGAAGTACCACACATACACACATACACAGCTGTGTGAGTGGTTCTGGGCAATGGGAATGGCAAATTCTAATAAATTTAGGATTATAATCAAACTTCTTCTCTCCTATTTCACAGAAAAATAAAAGGTGAACCTGAAATTTTCTTTGAATCACAAGGAAGAATTTTAAACATAATACAGTAGATTACATATCCTTTTTAATTTTTTGAGGTTCTAAGGGCAAGAATGTCTCATGGTGTGAGTATCACATAAGGAGAATGCTGCAGAAGAGATGATTATATGGCTGGTGCTGTCGCTAGGTTATTCCATCAGAAGCAGTAAAAACATTTGAAAGAAAATAAAAGTAGGAAAATAAAGCAAAATTACACAGGTAGATTACCACTTGAGCATAATTAATAGTACAGTAAGTCCTCACTTAAAGTTGTTGATAGGTTCTTGGAAACTGCGACTTCAAACGAAACAACGGATGATGAAACCAATTTCACCATAGGCTAATAGTTATAAACAAGACTTAAGTTCCTACAGCCCATTTCTGATCACAAAAACATCACCAAACTTCTAAATAAAGACTTAAACTTTCGATATTAAACACTGAAATAAATGTGAGCTATACATAAATTTAAGAAAGATTAGTAAAAACAAGTAAGATAATGAATTACCTATATTTTGATCAATCAGTGAGTGACAGTGGTTGTAGAAGTGCTGGGTTAAATCAAAGAATAAATGTTCGCAAAGTGAAAATCATAAGGAGCACATTCTACCACCAAGTAGTTCAAAAATAATAACAAATATGGACTAGCTCGCTGAGTACTTTCATACTGAATTGTTTGTTGTGCATTTTACATGATTACTGTATGAATTTTTATTTTACTTGACGAATTTTTATTTTGCAATAATTTTTATTCATTTATTCATTCATTTCCCACCCCGCTTATTTCCAGTTCAGAATATGGGTGTCTGGAGCCACTCCCGGCAGCTCAGGGTGCAGGAACCCACCCTGGACAGGACACCATCCAGTTGCAGGGTGCACTCACATACACTCACACTCGCTCAGACCGGGAGCATGTGGACGTGCCAGTTCACCTAAATGGCACATCTCTGAGATGTGGGAAGAAACCAGAGTCCCCAGAGAAAACCCACAGAGACATGGGGAAAACATGCAAACTCCACCCTGACAGTGGCCTGGCTGGGAATCAATTTTTTTCTAATCAATGTTATAACAAAACAATGTTATCTGAGGACCTGATGTACTGAAATTATCAGAAAGACTGGAAGAAAAGCTCATAGCCAATGAGTTTTGTCCTTAAAATTATTTTCTTTGGAATTTAAACCTTCTTGGAAAATGTTTCAATCTGAATAATTTTAATCACATCAAGTATGGATAATTGAAGGCTTTAGAATTTCCATATTACTGTGTCCATCTTATTTAAATTTTACTTGTGCCAAACTCTGTCATATTTTTCTTGAATGGTATATGAGGATGAGAGCAAATATTTACTAAAGTCCTAAATGGAAATAGAGAATATCAAAATATCCTAAAGTATGATTTTTTAAAAAAAACTCTAATACTTAAATAAGAATATGTTAAACAGGAAAATAAATAACATGATATTTTTAGTGATGATACATTATTATTACTAGTAGTATGATTCTAAGTATGCCTTCTACAACATTTGAAAAAATTGAAATATTCATACAGAATTAAGATATGTCATTATGATCACTCTCTACATGTGAGAATCCATTGGCAGTGATGGGACACCATGGAAAGAGAAGGAACTACCAATCACACGTTAGGTATCCATATTTATAGAAATTTCTGAGCAGAAGCCACATTAGATTTTTGTGGCCTAATCTGGCCTCACTAACTGAGCAAAACCTTAGACCCCTGAAACACATGTAAATGAATTCCCCCAAGGAAATAGGAAATATACTCATAGTTTGAGAAAATACTCTGTAGATAGGAAACTGAATACAGCACTGACTACCTGTAGAAGCAAGAAAAATAGAAAGAATAATGCACAATTCTTATCAAATATTTTCTTTCAATTTCATTTCTATTCACCTAGTAGTTTTATTTTTATATTTTACAATGAGTGGGTTCAATCATTCTGTTGAACGTTGTACTGGTCATTTTTTTTTTCCATTTGTACCCTTTGTAGTTTTTATATACTTTAAAAAATGTTATGATTAGCCTTCAAAATAGACCCAAGCTTACATACGAACTTTAAATATGTCATAAAACTTAAATTGTTATAACTCATGAAACAGAATAGGATAAATCAGCAGTCTGTGAAAATAATTAAATTCCAAAAGTTTCTCAAATAACATTTACTCAATCTTAAATCAGTTTGAAAGCAAATCAAAGCAACATTTTTCCTCTTAATCATTTCACATATTTCAAGAATAACTAATTTTACATTAGAATCTTTTGATTAAAACTCTGTTCCTCAGGAAAATACCAACAGTGGTAAACATCTCTTTTTTTCTTCTCATATATTTTACCAAAAAGCAATCATCACATGACTATAATTTGGAAACAGTTAAGCATCAGCAAGTTTCTGCCATCCACAATAGAAAAATAAGCCTTTAGGGTAACTAAGCACAAAGTACTTGCATATTTCATTAGAATTTGGTTTCCTCCTATAAGATCTTCACTCTCTCTCTGTTCAAATCTTTATGATTTTAAACATTAAACTTTCAAACTACTTCACCTGTGTTTGTTAATAATCACTAACTGTCTAAAGATAAAAACAACAGTTTTGCAAAGAGCTATTAACTATGTTCTTTTTTCCTTCTTTATAAAATACTGATTTTACTCTCACTTACTTCTTTTTCGGCATCTTCTAGTTTCTTTTTCTTACTCTCAGGCATTAAGTCATCCAACCAGCTGAGTTCCCGTTTGGTAAACAACAAGTCCATCAACTTTCTTACAAATACCAGGGCTAACACCTGAAGTAAATAATAACATAGTTTAAAATGGAAAAGATAGAAGATGTAGATTTGCTTATTTGTTTTTTGGTAGAAAACAAGTCAGTTTCTATTAGGGCTGAGATTAAAGTAACATTTGTTTTATACACATGTATCTTAAGTCACTAGTTTCAGTACCAAAGTTTGTACTGGGATTTCCAATAATCATTGTTCCAATTTTAGTTCATGTGTTTGTGTTTCCAAAGAGACCAGAAAATCAGAGAAAGAGAAAAAGAGTTGACAGAAGTTTCATACCATCATGGGAAAGACAATAGCAGCTCTTGAAACTTTTATTATCCACAAAAGGCCAAGGCAACTCATCTGAATAATTGTGAAGAGATGGACTTTTCGAAGTGGTACATGCC
This sequence comes from Lepilemur ruficaudatus, assembly GCA_963574885.1. Lineage (NCBI taxonomy): Eukaryota > Metazoa > Chordata > Mammalia > Primates > Lepilemuridae > Lepilemur > Lepilemur ruficaudatus. Next base: position 23,102 of record CAUYRT010051858.1, on the reverse strand, counting down.
TTAGATATATAAAGTCTGGTTGATGTTTTGCAGGCATCCAGAAGAGCTTTATTCTATCAAAGAGCTAAAAGATTAAACACGCTAAATTTCTCTTAGGAGTAAGACAACAATAAAGTAGGAAAAGTTGATGTTTAATACGGTCCAAAATTTTACGTTCACATGACATATCTAAATCACACTACAGTTAATATTTGGGCATCAGGACAATGCGATTGTTATGCTAACACTTTGAATTTCTATAATTTCTGTTTAAGAATATCCTACATTTTCTCAAATATGGTTATAATTTAGAAGAGTTTAAAAATGGTAAAGCCAATGCTACATGCTGCTCACTTGGAGAGTAGAGCCCTGGGAGTTAAAACATAATCACCATCCTTTTTTTCACTGTCACATAGCAATCTGTTCCCTTATTTGCCCCTCAAGTATTGGGCTTCCTGGATACCCATTCTCTGTCCTCTTCTCTCCTGGACTAGTTCATCTCAAACCTAGGTCTCTGCCTTGGCTTTCTCTTTCTCTCCTGAGTTCTAGACCTGTATCTGGCTGCAGAGTAGGACGTTTTAACCTCCTTGTTTTGACTCTGCTGTTTTGACTTAGCCACTTCAATTCTCAAGAAAGGTTTTGATGCTAAGTTTACAAACACAACATCTTAACCATAAAGATTAAACTATCCCCATAATATCCTGAAATAAAAAAAAGATTTAAACTAGATAAATTTTTGTTAATAAAGTGTTTTCCAGAGCAAACTTTAACTTAATTTCTTGATTAATGTCCAATACTGCACAGTCAAATCTTTTATATACTTTAATTGAATTTTAATAAAATTATTTTCATCTAGATCAATGATATTTATGTTTCAATTTTGTCATTTTGCCATATAGCACAATTATTTTCACACTACCTAATATTATTGTTATAGATTTGACTCTGAGGCCTTTTTTCCCTTGAGACAGAGTCTCACTCTGTTGCCCCAGGTAGAGTGCAGTGGTGTCATTGTAGCTCACTGAAACCTCCAACTCCTGGACTCAAGTGATCCTCCTGCCTCTGAGGCCATTTTTATCAAGCAAACCAAATTTTCTCAATTTGAATTTTATAGATTAAATTTTCACAAGAAGCTTAAATCTTTAATCACATTTTACCTACTAACAAATTATACTGCATGTTTTCTTTTATGTGGATCATTTGGATAATTTTTCTCAGGCCAATTTTTGCAGTTTTCAATGATTCCAACAAGAGGTGATTATTTAGAAAATAATGGTTTCAATCACTGTCAGTCACTGTTCTATTTCATGCCATTTTTATGCAATTTCAAAAGAGTATTTAGATTTTATTTATTAGATAATTTATTTAAAAAATTGTAAGCAATTCTTATCAAATATTCCAAAATCACTTGAATATGCAGACAGACAAATATCCATGCAGTCAAAATGTTCAAGTCAAATCATCTTGTTTTACCAAAACTTGCTCGTACCTATAATAAGAATCCCAAACTTAACATAACCTTATCTTTCCTTCTGTGCCCTCTGTCTTATGGCATGACGTGATCTTTCGTTCCTCAGTTACCTAAACCAGACTCACACATACATTAGTTCATCCACTGACCATTCATTCATTTATTCATATTCATTCATATCTTCCAAAAACATTTGTTGAAACTTCTTTGAAGAGTACTGAGTGCTGAACTCATTCCTGATTCGTATCTCTCCATACTGTCCATATATATGTTATTAGGTATTTTCGTTTCTACTTCCTACATACCTTTTAAAATTAGAAGTCATTAAACAAACAAATAAAACTTGGTGCATAATGGAGGTGGGAATAGGAAGGAAATAAAATCCGCCAACTTAAAACTTGAGTATTTCCTTTTCTATAGAACTAATTTTTCCTAGCCACCATTTCTCCATTTGTGAAGTTCTCTTATTGCATAAGTGTGCTTTAGCGTGTGGGTGCTTCAATTGTTATTGTTTAAACGGCACATTTGCTTTACTTTGGATCCCTAAAGTGTTGGAATGAATATAGATGTGGTTATATATCTGAATACAGAAACAGCATCCATGAGAACACTGTGATCTGTTTTTTCTGCCATCTTTCACAGTGAGAAGCCTAGATAATAAGTTTCTTAATATTGCCAAACAAGCAGGTAACATACAGATTCCTCCAACATATAGGGTAACAAAGTATGAAAACATGCTCCTTGAACTGTTGATATTCAGTGTATATTTAAGTAATAATAATCATGGTAAATATATCCTGAGTTTTGCACTTGGCTTTTAGCATGCCCCAATATCAGTATCACATTTCCCCACCCAGTTAGCTACAATTCCAAATAGTCATTTCAACTGCCTGAGCTCAGGGCTCACTTACATTTTCACAAACCCTGTTTCTCAGTGTGAGACCCTGTTTGTCAATGTGTGACCTGGCTTGCTGTTTCATTTGTGTTATTTAAAATTCATTATACTTAACTTATGGGCCTTTTACAATGTTTTCTTCAATTTTCATTTAAAAGATTCACACTCCAAATAATTCCAACACTTGACATTCTTGTTTAATTCTAAAACTCATGGGTATAAAATCATGCGAGTGGAATTAGGGGGAAAAATCTGTTGAAACCTATCAAAATGATTTTACTTTGTTTCTTAAACTTCTGCTGCTGTATTTATGTAAGCCTGGGGCCTAATAATAAATACTTTTCACTTACAGATGAAATTAGTACTCGTGGAACTTTTGCCAAAGGCAAAAAATAAAAACAACAACCAAAGAAAAAAACCCAGCAAAACAAATAAATAAAACCTCTTCATTACTCTTCCCTATCTGGCTTACCAAACCAATTCTATCAAAATACCATTTTCCTACATGAAATCTTTTAAATGAGCAAATTAAATCTAATCTGAGTAAAATTTAAACACGTAACACTTCTCAGCCATCTCCCTCTGCCAGTCAAGTTTACCCAGCATTGGGATGAATGGTCAGTCGTACTATCTACTTTGGGTGTTCAGTGGTCTTACAATGACTTCATATTGAAGGTTGCCTCAGTCTGACATCTAGCACTGTCCTAAGGCCTGAGTGCTGCTTCTTCTCTCAAAATCAGAAGCCAGTTAGTTGTTCATTCAGGAATTGAGATCCTATGCTACTTGTCCTTCGGTCAGGTGACTATTCTTTTATACATTCTAAACAGGAATGAATCTGGTTGTGCCATAGAAAATGCTGCAATTTATATTTTCCTTTTATTGAAGAAACAACTCTATACAATAAATAAGCCTCTAGCCTCATTTCCAATAAAATGTGAGTGTTTGGGCTAAATAATGTTGTTATAAAACAAGATTCTTCAAAGGACAATTTAAGTTGAAATCTGTGTTACTTTCCTAGGGCTGCCACAACAAATTATCACAACTTGGCAGTTTAAATCACTAGAAATTTATTCTTTCACAGTTGTGGAGGCCAGAAGTCTGAAAACAAGATGTTGGCAGGGCCATACTCCCTTTGAAGGTCCTAGGGGAGAAAATTTCCTTGGCTCTTCCAGCTTCTGGTGGCTCCTGGCATCCTTGGCTTGTGGCAGCAAAACTCCAATCTCTTCCTCCATTGCCACATAACCTTGTTCCCTGTGTCGCTCCGTGTCGTCTCCTCTTATAAGAACCACAGTCATTAGATTTAGGGCCCACCCTAAATCTGTGATCATCTCTTGAGATCCATATCTAATTACATCTGCAAAGACTCTATTTCCAAATAAGGTCACACTCTAAAATTCCAGGTAGACATAAATTTTGAGGAAGCATTCACTATTCAACCCATAACAGTATCATAAAAGAAATAAGCAGGAAGAATTTGCCAGCAGCCTCTGTAAAGGTTTGGAATATACTTGTGGAGGTTTTAAAATGTGTCCATATATTCTCTGATACTCTTCTCTTCAAGAAATGGAGTTTTCCCTTTCCCCCCTCTTGTGTGTAAGCTGGACTTAACGACTCACTTCTATAACAAATAGAAAAAAGTAGAAATGACCATGTGTGACTTTGGAGATGAAGTCAAAAGGCACTATGACTTCATCCTCACTCTCTATCTGGTATTGCTCACTCTGAGGGCATTAGGTTCCATGGTTCCATGTCCCAAGGACACATAAGTATTCCATGGAGAGGCCACTGTAGCAAAAAACTGAGGCCTCCTACCAACAATTAGAAAGGAAACGATGCCTTTTGCCCCCAGCTGTGTGATAGCCATTTGAAAGTAGTTCTTCTAGCCCTATAAAGCCTTCAGATGACTCTGGCCCTTGTCCACATCCTGACAGCAGCCACCTGAGACATCTTGAGCCAGAACCACCTGGTTAATCTGTTGCCAAATTCATTACTCCCAGAAACTGTGAGATAATAAATGTTTGCTGTTTAAAGTTGCTAAGTCGTATAATAATTTGTTATGCAGCAATAGAAAACTAATACAATGTCTAAAATATTTAACCAATGCTTACTTAAACAATGAATAGTTTCCTGTATATTCAAAACTGCCTTACCCTATGTCTTCATTGTTAGTTTAACTTTTAAAATAATTCTATAAATACAATTGTAATAATAACAGAAAAACAAACATAAAAGAAAAAAAATTCACCCAGGATCTCACTATTTCAACAAATTATTTTTATTTCTCTATCCTCCTTTTTAATCTAGCTCAAACTCATAGCTTTATCAACCTATGGTAGGTAGTTTTTCACTTTGCATTATGTCATTAGCATTTTTACCATGTTGCTTTTGTGGTCATCATAATTATAAATTTTCAGTGACTGTACTACAGATTACTTAATTATTTTACTGCTATTGGATAATAGGGTTGTTTCTAATATTTTAATATATGTGTTACAATGAACATCTTTTGGTGTAAAGTTTTTTCTATTCTCTTGAATACAAGTCCATAAAAATGATTAGAATGTCAAAGATTACACACATTTGGATATATCTAGAAGTATACTGCTATTAGTTTTCTAAAAGAGCTGTAAAATCTAAACCTCTTATGGTTTTAATATACTTATGGAAAATAAAGTACTCTTAAGATTATGAACCTTAGATGCTGGAGAGACTCTTCCTTAACTTTTGTAACTCTGATCAGTTTGAAGAAATTTAATTGTGATCTAAAATCTGCTCATCAAGTGATGTTATTTTCTTAGCTGTCCCATGACTTATCATCAATAGACCTTAAGATAAGTCATCATAGATGTGCTTGCAGTATTGTAAATAATTTACCTGAATTCCCTTTAGAGATGAAGCACCCATATAAAGAAACACTCCATATAGCACTGGCATGGGAATAAACTGTAAAAGAACAATTAGAGAAAAGGCACAGATTATTTTAAAATATAATGTGGTCATGCTATTTTGCACTTACCAAAGAGAAAAACAGGAAAAAAAGGGTATTTTAGAATAGAAGTATAGTACAGAACCAGAAGACATGAGTTCAAATTCCAGCTCTAGCACTTTTTAGCTGTGTAATCTTAAGTTACTTAAGCTCTCTGTGCCTTAGTTTCCCAGAATCTAAAAAGAGATGATAATAATAAGGTTGTTATAAGTACTCAATAGGTCAAAACCTGTTTAAAAAATCATGTGATATATAATGAACAATAATATTAACTACTATTATGCCACTCTAGCCACAATTTGAACTTTGTTTCACAATGGTAAAATATTTGAATTAAAGGTAAAGAATAAAGCTAACATTTATATTTTATTTCTACATTATGCCAGATATTTTTAGACATGTGGATTGTTCAAATTTTCTCTTTTTATTGGACTAGTTCACCATCATCCTATGTCTATAATTACTTATATAACATAGAAATTAATTCTTGCAAACTTGTGTAAATGATTAAATAATTTAATTAAAAATTTTAAATTGTAGGCAACTAAAATGAGTTATAATTTATAACGCAATTAGCACACCTTGGAAATACCTGCCAAAATTACATGACAAAATAATTACTCCATAATGCTCTTCAAAATGGATTTTAATTATTGCATGAAAAAAACTAAGTACATGCAATGATGATGCCCATGCATTTTTTGGGAGCATTTAAAATATAAAATTGGGTATGTGACCATGACCGTGACTGTGTTCATCTCTGCACCTCTATCTTATAGTAAATAATATTAATTGTTAATATATCTGTCCATTGACAAGAAAATAGAAACTTTATGTAGGCTTGCAATGAACTTAGGTCACAAGTCTGTCAGAAATAATGAGTGACTTTTTCCACAGTTTGATTACCATTTCAAAATTATTACAACAATTTACACTTCAAATCTTATTTTGCCAGACTAAATTTTTATATATGTAAAGGATTCTAAAATATAGGACATAGTTTCTCTCTGTTAGGTTAAGAAGATTTATATAGACATGGTAAAGAAAGTCATCACTTTCATCACATGCCATACAATATTTGCAAATGTACGGCTTAGATGCAAATGAAATTTTTAAACAATAATAAACATATTCTGCCTTCTCTCACATTCATAAAGGTGAATTTCATTACCTTCAAAATACTGGTCATAAAGACTGATGAACCCATAAGAATAAAAATCATAAGCCCTGTAACCCTCTGCTCCCGAATGCCGAGAAATTTGGGTTGTTCTCCTGGAGCTGAGCATTCTGATTCCAGTTTTAGGCTGTTGACATGAGTGATGGAGAGGACCGTGGCAGCCACAAACCATGGCAGGCCCATGATGGAGCACACACCGAGCATGACAGCCACCATTAATAGATCCAGATGGTACCCACAACCTTTCTGTTAAAAAGAAAAAAAAAAAAAGGAAGGAAGGAAGAAAGAAACTGTGTCAACAACAGAGCTAAGAATGGCCTAATTGTGAATAGAAACCACTTCCTGACAATACCCAAGAAACCCTTCATATCAGATCTCCTGGAGATACACTCTTCTTAAACATTCAATTGCCAATTGCCTTCTTTCATCTCAGTGGATGACTTTTACTGGGAAGGATAATATCATAGAACCTAAGCTAAGCTCCCTTACATATATTCATTTTTGTATCAATTGAGTGCTATCTTGTTCTCATTTGTTTCCGTTTCAGAACTAGAAAAATTCAGCCTCCCCTTAAAAATGATAATTTTTGTATTTTCTGTCTCCTCTGTGAGTCTGCCCCACTGTCACTGACCTCCAGTGTTGCAAATTTAAGTGCTTCCAAGGATCATGCAGGAAATGTCAAGGAGGAAAGAACAGGTGCAATGGGACATGTGGAGACTGCTGTCTTGGATAGAGTGATTAGGTAAGGTTGTGAGGAGAGAAATCAAAGACGGGGAAAAGCATCATTCCCTTCTCTCTCTGTGCCCCACAGGAACTGAAATTGTAAAGTCTCTGGTAGCCAAAGGCTTGGCCTATTTTATGTTCCAACTGTTATTTTTAATTTTTAGTGACCCCTTCATGAGAGGCAGTATGATAAAGTCATTAAGAATATAGGTTCTGGTGACAAGACTGCCTGGAATCAAATGCTTTAGAGGTGATGAGTTTGGGCAAATCACTTAACCTCTTGTGCCTCTTTTTTCATATCTGAAAAATGATGATGATGATAATAGAAGGCACCTCACTGGATTGTTTTAAGAATTAAATTATTTAATTTTGCAAATCATTTAGAACAATGTTTGCTGTATAGTAAGCACCCAGTAAATGTTAAGGTACTATTACATTCTAGTGGTTAAACAATAAGTTTTTCTTTTGTACTCATTATGTTTCAAGGCTCCTCAATAAAACTATATATTTCTTAAAAGCAGACAACTTATCATTTCTCAATATTTCCCATAGGTTTTGGCACGATCTTTGGCACACAATAAGCAATCAATAAAAATTACAGAATGATTTTTCAATAATGAAATATATATCACTGAAACATACCTTAGAATTAAAAATTTAATAAGTATAATTTTGAAATAAATATAAAAGTTAAATTTGTTATTATCATCATGAGCAGAAATTACCAATTCCTCTAGAATAATAATTTTAGCTGGCATAGAGGCAGTTTTATTGAACTTCAAGCAATTTGTAGTTAACATGAAAACTCAAATAGCCTGGAATCTGAAACATACTATTTGTTGCTATTTGTTATGGTAGTGTTTTCTCTCCGCTATTTTATTTTGTTAATTGTCTTCTTATTAAGAAAAAGATTCTTAAAGTCAGTTGTCCTTCTTCTCGTCTCTGCTTATTCCTGCCAAATTATAAAAGCGCAAGAGATAATAGTGAGGAGAAAATGGGAGCTGTCCACCTAGGAACCTTTCCTCCTGTGTTGTCACCAACTCAGTGATACCCGTTGTTGGGTCAACTTAGCTAGGGCAATGCTGCAGTTCACCAAAATGTCTAACCTTGGTTTCTTTGATGAATATGACTCTGGAAACTTTTTTGGCAGGTAACTCAGGAAAGAATTTTATTTGTAAGAGCTGAAGAGTGGAAAGAGAAATATCCTGGGGTCAGCATAACCAAAAGGCCATAGGAAGAAGCTTTACCAGGGTCATAATATGGTCTCTTGGACCTTTTGCAAAACCTTTTGGAAGATGTAGTGCCACTGAACAGAACTCTGGTTTTAGTTACTTTAAAGCAGTGGCCCCAACCTTTTTGGCAACAGGGACCAGTTTTGTGGAGGACAATTTTTCCACAGACTGGGGGTGGGGATGGTTTCAGGAGGATTCAAGAACATTATATATATTGTGCACTTTATTTCTATTATTATTACATTGTAATATATAATGAAATAATTATACAGCTCAGCATAATGCAGAATCAGTGGGAGCCCTGAGCTTGTTTTCCTGCAACTAGACAGTCCCATCTGGGGCTGATGGGAGACGGTGACTGATCTGACAAGAGGCGGAGCTCAGGCGGTGATGCAAGCGATGGGGAAGCAGCGGTAAATACAGGTGCAGCTTTGCTTGCTCGCCCATCGCTCACCCTGCTGTGTAGCCGGTTCCTAACAGGCCAGGGACTGGGACCAGTTCGCAGCAGCCCGGGGAGGAGGGAGTGGGGACCACACCTTTAAAGGACAATGTCAAGCAGTTTGAGGAGTGTTTTGTCCTAGCCATTCTAGGGTGAGGATATAGAGCAGTGAAGGACCTAACCACTCAGGCCCCTGCCTCGGAGGGAGTACAAGGTGAATGGAGATATTTTGCAAAGTTGCTGCTGAGAGAGAATGAAAGATAGAAGAGTTGCCCATTGCTGTGAGATCAACATGAGAGGAGGGCAGACGCTGGGGCCCTGAAAGTAGGGCTTGGGTTCTTTAACACACCTACAGACTTTTTCAGAGTCCAAGCTCACTGCAGCTTAATAACATGAGGGAGGCCTTCCTCATGATAGCGATTTCCTAGAGCTCTTACTGAGTGTTTTAAAAATATGATACAAATGTAAACAGTGGGATTCTACTTTGCAGGAAGTGCACAAAATAATTCTTTCAGAGAGAATAATTTCCTTTTTAAATTTAGAAGGCTAGCTTGGAAACGTACAAATATATAATGAAAACAAAAATATAATCTCCCCCTGATTGTGTTGTACAACAATGGGAGCATCTTGATTTAATGCAAACCTAAAAGGAAATAAAGCAGTTTTGGCACTTCTACTAATTAATCAGCATCCTTCTTGCCTTTCATTTTAAAATGTCTTTAAAAACTTGGTCTTTGTAACCAAATTATTAGCTGATAGGCATGCCAGCCAAAGGGAAGTATCCCTTTGTCAGAGAGAGAACTCTGCACCTCCTAACATATTTCTGTAGATTTTTTTCTCAAATAAAGACAGAACTAGAGCTTTTATTTTCACATTCATCCATGAATCACGGGAAATGGACATATGGGAGGAAAAGGGAGCACAGCAACAGGTGATGCTACACCAGACCCCACTAAAACCAACATGCAGCAAGACAAGAGGCCAGCCAAGAGGACCATCTGATACCCAGATGCCACTGCTGAAAAAATTCATTTCAAAGCTTGGCAGCAATTTCCTGCATCTGTCAAGTTAACCACATAAAAGACTATAGATTGACATGAAGAACCAGGCTGACAAAGAGGGCAGAAAAGAACATATCAAATGCCATAATCATCAAGAGAATGTGGTGCCAAATGAATGTTGCAAATGCATTCATTTACCCAAGTAATCCGGGATTGTATTGCTGTTTATTAAAAATGATGTCAAAAGAAGCCTGAACTGTCTACAGAAACATGTAGAAATCCCTTAGTTGTATCTTAACAGAAACTTTCTTTTCTGTAAGATAATAAATCTGTTTCTTTTCACTTTTAGAGAATGTGCTTAAGAAAAAACCGAGCAGACATTTTTAATGCTTTTCAAAGGGATTCGGTTAACCTATGCCCATTCCACTTCGCTAAGGAAGAAACAAACAAAATGCTATAGAGAGTATGGATTTATATGTCTATCTATATATAACACATATGATACTTTACGTTCTCAAATTTTTTACAGTTTGCAGTTTCTTTCACTCTTGAGCCACCCGAAGGATCACGAAGGCAGTGAGTTGGTATTTTGCTAATTTTGAGCTTCCTCCTTCTCAGGGAGTAGTCACTTAGTGAGCTGGCCTAGCCTCATGCAGCAAAACACAGCTTTATTGTGTATGTAGTAACACTCACAAAATGATAAAAACATTTTTGCTGCTATGAGAAACATCATCTAAAAGAAAAACGACTATTAGTTCTGGAAATGGAGGTGAAGAAAAAGTGAAAATATCTACAATACACGTTTGGGGAGAGAGAAAGAACAAAGTGAGGAATTCTGAGTTGACTTAGATATATGATGTAGACTTAAATAGATATATGATGTCGAGCCTACCAGGTGCTTGACACCGAAACTAGAAAACATGATTCATTAAACAATTTTAGGGAATGCTCCAACCAAGGCAAAAATGGGTTTTCAAATCATAAAAGAAAATTAGCAAAAGCTGAAAATGGTTTTCGCAAGCAGTTAAGTTGTAGTCTAGGAATAAACTCAAGACACACATCTTTCAGTGAAAATGTGGTTCAAGTCAAAGCCAGGAAACTACAAACATTTCAGTGAGGCAACAGGTGGGAGAAAAAACTCCGAAACAAACTGTCATTCTGAGTGAATAATGTGCTGAGAAGGTAATTTTGTTGTTATTAACAGGAAAATCATCAGCATCAGACCACACTCCACTAAAGCTTACTGGAGACAAGGGCTATAGGCCCCAAATAGTTTGATGTAGCTAAAACATGTCTTCACTGGAAGTAACTTGCTTTGAATATATCCAAGGAGGAGCATGGAGTTTTCAGACTTATAGTGGCCAAAAACAGGCTGATTCTTCTACCAGTGGCAATATAGCAGAGTTCATGATTAAGTGAGATTTGCTCTATCATTTACTAAATCCAGGATGTTAAGGGGAAAACATTTGAATCTTTTAACTACATAATCACTTCTTTGTATAATAAAAAAGTTTAGTAATGTAGCCTCAGGTTTATTTCAGTGACAGAAAATATTAAATTCCTTAATTCTGCATTTAATTCTATAATTCAAGTGCTTGAAAGGCCCACTTAAAGAATGCATTACTGCATTTCAGTTATTCTGCACTATATGTAAAAGAGGAAATTAGTGTATTTGTCAGTTTGGAGCTTTGGAAAGGCTGTGAATGTCAAAGGCCAATATTGGCTCATGAAGAGCAAGGAGTAAGAGCGAGAGATGTGTGATTTATAAGACGGAGAGACCTGGAAAGAGCAAGGGTACAGAACAGCAAAAAAGGTAATACCACCCTCAGCAAATCTTCATTTACTTCTAACTTTGTTTTAATGTGATTTCATTAATACTTAGAAAAAATGCTGGCTGAATCAGTTTAACTGATAAGCCTTTACACAGGGTAATTTTTCAGTGAAATCACTGGGATTTCTGTCTAATTATAAAGGCTAAAAAAATCATTCTTTGAAAGGTAAACAATTAGCTTACTTTCTTCCTAAAACAGGAGTCTTTAATTCATTTTTAGACATGTGTCATATAATTAAATATATATAGCAATTAAAAATGAGAAGTCAGATATATATTATTGGTATAGGATGATTACGGTGATAATGTCCTCACATGAAAAAAACAACATATGTACTATGAAAATATATATTGGGTATGTATAAAATGTAAACAATGTTACCTCTAGGTAATGAAATCATACTGTTTTTCACTTTTGTTTTTAACTTTTTAAATATCATCTGTATTACTTTATAATCAGAAAAACAGAGATGTTTTCAGTTTAAAAAAATAAACTTGTATCTAGGAACAATGTTTTCCTGCTTTTTAGAAAGTAGCAGAGTAACACAGTATTCAACATAAAGTGCTTTAACTTGTTTTATAGATCTATTTAATTAACTGTGTAACTTCAATAATAAAGTCAGGGTGATATTTGCTTTTGCAGAAGGGATATTTTAAAGCAAATAATATTTTTAAACTATTGATATGAAATAACTAGGCTATTAAACTTGCAAATCTGAATTCCTTATTTTGAGAAATAATTCGGTAAATAATTCAAAATTTCCAATACTGAATGGCCTACTTCAGTGGTGTTTTGAAGTCAACTCATATAGACTTAGTGAGGCAATTATAAAATTTTCCTGCCAGTTGATGTCATGTTGATAGCTCGAAATGGGCCATAGGAGGAGTAGTCACACCATGGAAATAGGCAAACATTATAAATCAGGGTGCCTCTCTTTTTGTACAGGTTAAACATGTACTGGCACACTACTAGTCTAGTTCCTAAGACTTTATGAGATGTTTTTGTAAAATATATTCCTAATAAACATTTTATCTGTTAACTGCAAGTGAGTTGAATGAACTCTTTTTTAAAACGGTTTTGAGAACTCTTAAGTTGCTTTCTACAAAGATAATGAAGAATGCCCTTTGTTTTAAGATAGACACACATTCTCTCCAATATATACGTCAAATTCCCTCTTAGTAAGACTTATTACAAACATGAGTGCTTTCCTACATTTATGTAACTATTATATCCCATCAAAAAGTTTAATCAGAGATTTTTTTCATCCCTCTAACATACTTACAAAATTCTATGAAACATGATTTCTGTTGCTCTGACAATGATTTTTTTTCCTAGAGTTTAAAGGGTATGTGAAGATAGCTGGAAATTTCCCCATTGATTTTATTTAACATATTCCTGTAAGTGATAGTGCTCACATTACATATCTCAGCCAAGTTGCATACCAGTAAACAACTTTGATTATTCAAAATTGCAAAATGGCAGGGTCAGAATATGTAAGATACATCCATATTTAGTTATTCTCTTTGTAAAAAACTTATCGAAATCTGCAATAAAACTCAAAGATGTCACTTACAAACTGTAACATTTATGGCTGGGTTTTGTTGTTATAGGCAGCAAAGAGAATCATAATTAAAGAAAATGAGAAATATCTGAAGATGTAATTTTGTTACAATAATAAATTCAATGTAATAAATATACCTAGGGTTAAATAGACAAATAGAGGAATCTCAGATGTAAGACAAGTTGGTAAGGTTGTACACTTCATTAGAATAGATTGTTATTTCATTAAAATATGTTACACATGGTAAAGTTAAAACTTTGACAATGTTTTTTAAGTCCTAAAGATAAGGTCTCAGAATTTACAGCCCAGCCAAGTGCTACAAACAAATAAATTTTCATCTCATTGTAAGACAAAATACTTCGTAAGATAATAAAAATTTTGAATCTAAAAACATTATTTTAATATTTCACTGTACAAATGAATACAGAATATAGGCAAAGTCTAATGAACATCAATTGCTATCAGTTAAATAATAATTTACATTAAAATGTGTGTTAAAATATACCTTTAGCTTATGCTCTTTTCTATTGATGATGACAGCTGTAATCTGTTGGTCCATAAAAATTAGAATAGTACAAAGCAAAGCTGGAATAACAGCAGCTATTACTGTCCACCATGGATTTGGACCTAAAGGTGTAACAAACCAGCCACGATCGTCTCTGGTGGGCTGTAAAAAGTAAAAGAACATACCTAGTTATTAACTGGATTAATGGATACCTAATCAAATCAAGTCTTACAGATGCTATAGGAAAGTTCTAATCATAAACTGATGAGTTGAGTTGTCTATAATGAATAATAATAATACTCATAAAGCATTTGTAAGGTAGCAGGCACCGTCATAATTGCTGTAAATATTTTAACTCATTTTTACTTCACAACATCCAAAAGAAGATGATGCAGATACGAAAATTGAGGCACAGAAAAATCCAATAAATTGCCAAGGTCCCAAATTTAGTAAGTGGCAGAGATGGGATTTGAACTCTGACAGAGTGCCTCAAGAAAAAAATCTATGTTCTTAATATTTATAAAAATAAAATAATACTAATATTTATCATTTACTATTGGCAAATTTATTTACATTTACAAATAGCATGTTGGCCACTCTGCTAGAACCGAGATACAAAGGTAAGTGAGTCAGAGCCTTCTTTCAGTTTAGAATCAGAGACATATAAACAGAATATTTAAATACGGTATAATAATAGTTACTTTGACATGTACACAGGATATTGTGCGAAAATGGAAAAATGACACTTGATCACATCAGAGGCTCAAGAAGGGGTCCCAAACATGGCTGATGTCTAAGATGATTCTTAAAGGAACTCACTCTGACAATGACCCAATGAGGAATCTCCATCCCTATTTGGTAGATGAGAAAATGGAGGCTCAGATAAGGACCTGGCTCAAGGTCACCATAGGTTGAGTATCCATAATCCAAAACTCTGAATCTGAAATTCTCCAAAATCCAAAACTCTTTGAACACCAACATGGTGCCATAAGTGGAAAATTCCACACCTGACCTCATGTGACAGGCCACATATATTATTAAAAATATTACATAAAATTACCTTCAGGCTACGTGTATAAGTTGTATGTGAAACATAAATGAATTTTGTGTTTAGACTTCAGTCTCATCCCCAAGATATCTCATTGTGTTTTTGCAAAAATTTCAAAATCCAAAACAATCTGAAATCTGAAACACTTCTGGTCCAAAGCATTTCAGATAAGGGACACCCTACCTGTATCTCATTAGTAACATGGTCAGAATTCTATTCCAGACCTATCTTTATCTGTTTTTTCAAGCCCTATCTGCTGTGCAATTCTGCATCAAGATAATGCATTTCCCTTAGTTTTGAAATGCTTCTTTAACTGTTAGGAGCGTTGCATATAGATATATCAATTGCTACAGTTGACAGGAAATTTTTTCAAGAAACAGCTTGTATTTTGTAATTCTTATTTTTTTAATATTAAACCAAAATTTTAGTCAAGCTGTGTGTATCTTATTTTCTGCTCTATTAATCTATATTCTTTATATTTTCATGAAAATCATAAGTACTAGGGTTATAGACATCATTTAAATGAAGATTAGACCTAGAGAGATGGAGAGATAGAGAGTAAGTGGTAGGAAAAATTCACCTTGAAAACACTTGGTACTTGCAGCTTTGGAGATGGGATCCCAATGGCATAGTCAATTAAAACCATACACAAAATTGTAAGAAAGACAGCAAAGTCGCTCACTATGGACCGAACCTAAAAATAATGAAAACATTTGTCACTTGAAGGAGCTATAAATATTGAGGAATACGCAGGAACACAATCTAGAGTGACACTTTATAAACACTTCATGACATAATATCTTAATATTATATTTTATGCATACCCTAAGATTATCATTAGCTCTGTCAGAACCTGAATATATATTTGTGTATTGCTATCTTTAAGATTGGTATACACTCAAAATTTCCAGAATGAGGCATAATGGGATAGCTACATGATGGTTGTGCTGTTTTCAATATCTATTTAAAGTCTGAGTTTATTATGAACTCAAGTATGTGAATATTTAGAACACAGAATAAGGTGGAATGGCCAGAATTTGGCTGAATTTTAGGGCTCTTTCTCACACAAGTAACATTTTAATATGATAAACCTGAAGTATTATAAAATAAAATTATCTATTTTTATTGAAGCATAATGTTTTGGCTTATCTATGATATAAGTATGGCAGTTGGGAATATACTCAATGGAGTAGGAAATTTAAAATTTATTCTATGTAAGCCAATGTTTACAGCCATTTTTCATTTATAAGGACAATTTTGAGCAAATATCCTCATATAATTATTAAGAAGATCTGGTTTCTTTTAAGATGCCTTTATGACGCACACACACAAAATACTTGAGATTGTTGTTTCAGTTTAACAAAGAATTTTTTGTATTAATCAGACTATGCTTTTGGCAGAAAAATCTTATTATACCTTGGGGAAGGAGGAGGTGACCAAAAAAAAGCCCTCTGTGGAAGGAACAGTTCTTGAAACATTTTCCCAGAGTGGAATTTTAATTATAATCTATAGCTCATCCCTAAAAAGCTTGTTTCCTTGTTTCTTTTCTTTTCTTTCTTTCTTTTTTTTTTTTTTTTTTTTTGGCGGAATCAGACATTATAGGTGTTACTTTGCAGTGTTAAATATTGAACTAAGCTGTTTCTCTGTTTACTTTCCTTTCCAAATATGCAGATGCAAACGTGGTGGGTTAGGGGGAGCGACTGACGCTTTACAAACTGAAAAAGAGAACAGTGTTCCAATGAGTCTTGTAGGGGCTTTCCCAATTAGAGAATGTAGCATAGGTTCCTCTGAGGTATCTGTCACGCTGGAATAGTTCCCACCGTTCACTGGGCAAGAAAGTGACAATCAGTAACGCAATGTGTGCTGTGAATTTCCAAAAACCTCAGTGGGAAAGTGGGAGTTGATCCTTGGGGTCTCCAGTGAGGAGGAAACCCTACAGGGAACGTGCACTCCTGGCACCTGCAGCACAAAACCCTTTCTCCTCAGCCCCCTCCCCTCCCCCACCCCCACACTGGCAGCTCACTCACACAAAAGCCTTTGAGTGGCTTCCTTCATTACAGCAATTGCTCTTTCTTTTATCCTAAAACACATAGGACTTCAGAACATGTTGTATGCTAGTTTACAATTATATCAGAAAAATGAAAATAGTCTGAGTACCTTGGTTGGAAAATATCGGCTAGTCTTGAACTGCTTCAGGGTGGCGGACAGAGTAACTGTGGAAAAGAACAGAATCACCGACCAAAATAGAACATCTGGAACATACGGGTGATCATGGCCACAGGCTCGTCCAACGTACTCTCCATGCAGTGACTTGCATTCCTGCCAGAGGACGTAAAACAAATGGAGCTATTGAGGAAAACCTGGATGCATTCCTTTCAGAAAACTAGCATCTTCTGATCCGTTGCAGTGAGATGCTGAAGCTTTTCACTGATGGATCTCACGATGATTTAAGGACGTTACATTATGCTTTTCAAATTTTATTTGCATAAGTAGTGAGAAATATCAAAGATTTATACTATATAAAATTTGAACACAAGCCATTTTTTAAACTTTAAATTTAAATCTATAAAACGAAGTGACTTCCCAGTTAATGTGTATTCAACTTAGTATCTTCTAAGTTCCTAACATTAGATTTAGTGAAAATATGACATATTTGATAGCGAATCGTTACTAAGGTTAGACACTATGCCAAGTCACTTAAATACACTCCTTTAATTATTTCTCATACCAACCCTATAAAGCAGGTAGATGTTATTATTTCTAATTCATGTTTGAGGGATTGAGGTATAGAGAGGAAAGGTTAGATAATTTGTTGTGGCCTCACCACTGCTGGGTGGCAGCAGAGCTGTGATGAAAATATAATTCCTGAAGTGGGAATGTTATTGCACATTAAAGAACAATGATTTTGTAGAATTATCTAATCCAAAAGCTACCAAGAAAGATGAGAAGGACAACAAGAAAGCTATGTTATATAATTACTGAAATTAAATTGTGGGTCAAAGAGGGACTATTAAACTTGGATTAAAGAACAAATGAGAAAAAAATTGCTACATGAGCAAGGCAAACCTCATGTTTTACTGTGACTTCTCCGTGGTCTTTTTGTCTGGCACTAAGTTTCTGCAAGCCCCTGAAGAATCACTTCTAATTACTGTCTTAGCCATGAGGTGGCAGCAAAGTCAAAAAAATTTTCTTTCTCCAAGAAAAAACATTAAATATTTTGAAAGAAAAAAATTCTTTTAAATTCATTTTGGTTTCTCTTATTTAAAAATTAGATTACTAAAGTATTTATTTTTTATTTAAAAACATAGAAAAGAATAGTTTAAATGATCCAGTGACCTCATTAATCCTTGAGGTATTCTGGCCCTGAACAAAAATTGAATTGTACAGAGAGATCTTAGGGAAAACTGTGGACTGGTATATTGATCACCAACACAGAGTCTGCCTAATCAATCAGACATCAGGCCCTGGAATCCTTGTACAGCATAAAATAAATACTTTCAAAAGATTCTAGAATAAATCACAAATAGCTACCTTGTCATCAGAAAACAAACAACTAGTAAAATCTACTTGGAGTAGGTAGCTATCCTAAGCCTAAGATTCTTGAGAAATACGGTTGTTACACCTTATAATTGTCTAAAAAAAATCTGCCTTTTTTTCTACTCTAACTGCAAAAACCTTCCTTGATTGCTAAAGTTGAATTCTCATTATTCACGTTAAGCTAACACAGAGCACTATAAAACTTGGCTAATTGAAAAATCGCAGAAAAATCCCCCAGGCCTTAATTATCGTTTTAATTTTCCTTCTCTCAAAACTCTATAAAAATAGATAAAGTAGCAAGAATGAATCCTTGTGTTTTTCAGTCTTTTCTCCTGAGCCTGTCTAGAAATGCTAGTAGAGCAATCACTAAGCAATGTAATGGGTAAACAAAATGACTAAACAACAAACAGGAACTGAAAGTTCCATGATAAACACATTATCTATAAATTTGTGAGCATCTTCCATCATTTGTACAGGTATGAAAGTCTTCTAAACAGTCCTTGGATTTGGCTGGGTCTTGGTCTCAATTTTTCAGAACATAGATGCCGTTTAAAGGATCACTTAACTATTTTATAATCTATAATAAATTGCCAGTGGCCTGCATAGTTACTTTAATTCAAAGAAAATTTGAAAATGTTATTTATTTTTTTTTTTTGGAAGAAAGATGGTGTTAATTTCAAAAAAAAAAAGAGGAAAAACCATGACCTATTAAATTTGACATTTATTTCCAGGTTTATACTAATTGTACCCCCAACACAGACACACATGCACAAGAACATGTACACATACACATACACACATGCATATATGTGCACACACATATACAGAATAAGTCCTGAAATTTAGAAGTGAAAACCAAATCCAAATCCTGCTCTCTTCTTTTGAGTCTAACATATGGTTTCACTTGCAATGGGTACTCAAAAAATGCTTGTTGACAAACTGATTTCTACTAATTACTCTTCAAACACATTTTAAGTTTCAACAATTCTATAAGTTGGCAAAAATTATGTTTGATAAAATAAGAAATTAAAGTTGGAATTAGTGCCCTGCCCCTTATATATGTATAAGCTGAATACTGAATTCAGACATTGAAATGATACTTAACTAATTGCTAGTTAACTGCTTGCAAATATTTTAAATCTTTATTTAAAGATTCTTTATAATGGCTGATTTTTGAGATACTGCTATCTACTAAATCTATCTTGGATTCTTTATAATGGCTGATTTTGAGATACTGCTAAAAATACCTACAACACCTAAGTATTCTAGCTTACCATAACTATTTGCACTAAATAGTAAATATATGAAATGAAACTATTTTTCAAAATGATCATTAAGTATTTATCAAGTATTTAACACTTATTATGCATATAGCAGTTTAGGAGAATCAAAGAAATCTTAAGTTATTTGCCCTTGCTGAGTTGGCAAGGTATAAATTACAATTCATGAGATACGTAACAACTCAATAAAACAATGCCGGACCTGCCAAATAAATAATATGTAAATTAAATTTATATCACTATTTTAACAAAATTAGTTAAAATAGCCATTAGTTCAATGCTTTATTAATAAAGTACTTTGATGATGGTAGATTGATTATACTGAGAAGGAAAAATTAGCATTACAATTAAGATAAAAATTTTAACGGTCTCTGTTGACTTAAAAGTTATAAGATTTTTTTCATTATATAGCATTCCCTTTGGTTATAAAGGCTATTTCTGGTCAGTTATCAATTGCAAAAACTGCTTTTAACTAATGAAAAATAATATGAAAATTTCTGTCAGAATGTTAACAGCTAGTACAGAACTTAAAAAAAAATGCTACAAATGCTTTGATTGCAAAATAGTTTTCATTGTACTCTGCTTGACCCTAAAACTTTTAATATCTAAAATTAACTCATGGCTAGCCAAATCAACTGTGCTGTAAGTCTGTCTCTTAGAATGTTATTATTCAGGATATGCTAATACATAGAATGAATATTATATTTAATATTAAACTATCAGAAAGTTTAAAACACAGAGTAAATAATCATGTTAAATAATTTAAAGATGGGATTATTTGGGTTTTAAGAGGACATCAATACTAGAGACACAAGCAAGGGTGTAATATAGTTTAGAGGGGGGAATATAGGTAGAAGACCCACTACTGAATGAATCCACCATGATCCTATGTCTAAATTTTGAATGACCATAGCATTCTTTCTTGATCAGCTCATCATTTCTTTTACTGTTCAATTTAAATGGCTCTCTGAGTGGAAACAGCCTCATAATGTTATTTTTCGAGGGAAAAATAGATGGAACAGAATAAATGTTAACAATAAGAAAAGAAAACAACAAGAGTAAGTGAAGTCTTATTAAGAGAAAATGACTAGGGTAAGAGTAAAGGTAGCAAAATATAGGTCAAGGTAGAATTTTAAACAGAGTAAGTAATTTGATTTCAGTTGTGAAAGAACATGTTCAATGGGGAAAATTGAGAAAATAGGCAATAGATTACGTGCTCTTTTAAGAATCATGTTTAGAGTTCTATAATATCTGCACAACAAAAAAAAAATTGCTATGTTCCACTAACTGGACCACTTACAGAAATGGTATGTGTTTGATCAAATGAACTAGAATCCACATAGTTTTTGGCTGATGGTTAAAATTTGAGCTTTTACAGGTAGATAAAGTGACAGAAGCTTTGGATTGTAATATTTGTAACAGGGAAGAACAGAAAAGAAACTAGGGCTACTCTGGTTTTAATATTTATTTAAAACAGAACACCTTTTCAAATTACAAGATTTTATTGAACAGAAGTAAAGGATATAAATATATATAGGAAAAGAACAAACATCATAGTACTAGATTGAGAAAAATTGAGAAATGCAGCTATGGGAAAAAAAGAAATCACAAAGCAGAGAAAAGCCAAAGAAAACTTAAAAAAGGTACAGGATTTAATTGTTATAGGTAAAAAATATGTTGCCATCCCCTTTATTGAGTAGAAGATAATGGAAATGAGAAAGATCTTGTTGAGTGACGTGCTGGAATTTTGTTAAGAAATGTGACTTTTGTTCTTCCCAAAGCCTTCAGTATTTACACTAAAATATTAAAAACATCCCCTCCCTCTCAGCATATTCTGAACAGCTGGAGCAGTATTACAGAGTAAAGTAAAAACATTCTGGGTTCTTTACACAGAAGGCAGACTTTGTTCTACCATATGGTTTCATTTAGGTCAACACCACTTGTATTTAATGTGCTTTTAGTTCATTTCAGTCGTATCAGTCTGTATACGTGGGCTTTTAGAGCAATTCAGGCCTACTAACTATTAGAAGCATTTTAATTTAATAATGAAAGATAACCCCAATATACTGATGAATATCTGAAATGAGTTAAGTTAAAATTTAAACAAATCTATCACTTTTATAATATTATGCACTCAAAAAAATTTTACCTTAGTGACAGTAATTGATTCAAAATGTGAACAAAAGCCCTTACAATAATGACTCAAAATATGACTTTTTTTTCAATGTTTTACTTACTGACACAGTTAGGTTCTCCCAAATTATGTCAGAGGCAGAAATATTGGACTCCTTCCATTCCTTCAATGTGTCATTGCTGGGATTATGTGGTTCCACACAGTTACACCTGAAAAGGCAAAATAGCATCTTTTGTGAAATAAGTAGCTTTTTGCCACTATACTCAAAACAAATGTACAGTGGTTCTTCTCCCCCAGTCACAACATTCCTTCATCTGACAGACAAGTAGTTAGGTCCTCCTAAACTACTCTACTACAGACCATTTCCAAAAATCAAGATAGATACATTGCTATGTTCCTAGACCACTCTATAGTGTTTCCTAGAATGATGGTCCTTAACCATAACCATTTGCCCTTAAATTATAAGTAGAAAAATGATAAACATCCAAATGTTATTGTTATAATATTTATCTACTTTAGTTAATACTATATAATCATATCAATTAAATTTAAAGGAGATATTTAATTCTAAAGTTCCTTTATAATTTTGTTATATAATTTAAAATTAAAGCTAGGTTGAAATGAAAATCTGAGGTATGTAAGGGTATACTCTTTGTGATGAGTGGTAGCCCTGTTAAAAATCAAATAATCAATACACAAATTCTTTGAGTACCTATTATGTATAAGGTACCATGCTAAATGCTGGATTGGGGTAGGAGCAGATAGAAGAATAAAGACTTGGAAATCATGGTACTATTATGTAAAAGAAAACACAATTTCTGACCTTATGTTCTTTTTAATTTTATAAATCAATGAGAAGAAGATGCAAGCAAAAATAACCAACAAATTAATGGCCTTAGAAGTTAACCTCAATTTGTGTACAGTTTGTTTTCTAAAAATTCATTGATAAACTTGATTTGCCCTTCAGAAAACATTTTCTTATAGAAGCATTTCATAAATGGTGGTTAGTCTCCCAGATTAACCCACATACATTAGATAACTTAAAAGTTCATTGGGGCCGGGCGTGGTGGCTCATGCCTGTAATCCTAGCACTCTGGGAGGCCGAGGCGGGTGGATAGCTCAAGGTCAAGAGTTTGAAACCAGCCTGAGCAAGAGCGAGACCCCTGTCTCTACTATAAATAGAAAGAAATTAATTGGACAACTAAAAATATATGTAAAAAATTAGCCGGGCATGGTGGCGCATGCCTGTAGTCCCAGCTACTTGGGAGGCTGAGGCAGAAGGATTGCTTGAGCCCAGGAGTT